>JAUMHR010000063.1:13798264-13810362 GCA_032361145.1 Enteromius fasciolatus | reverse complement strand
TGAAAATAATTGCACACCTCAGAACGTTCGTCAGCCAATCAGATTCAAGCATTCAACGGCCCCGTAGTAT
Organism: Enteromius fasciolatus; assembly: GCA_032361145.1. NCBI lineage: Eukaryota > Metazoa > Chordata > Actinopteri > Cypriniformes > Cyprinidae > Enteromius > Enteromius fasciolatus. The sequence continues at coordinate 13,810,292 of JAUMHR010000063.1, read as the reverse complement.
AATATATAATAATAAATAAGCATTTTAAAAGAAATAAATAAACAAAGAATAAATAAATGCAGTCAAATATTAGCTGAACATGGTAACCATGGCTAATCAGTCTCTAGAACCACCACAGCAATTGTTACCATCACCTTCAACAAAAAAGCACAGCATGAACTAATATGCGTCCTACTCTGATCTTGCTGAAGTCCATTTAAATGACTTTCACTCGAGTGGAGAGGAGAGCGGTTAAGGGGGGAGTCTCTGTCAGGCTGTTTGAGCACTTATCAGAAAAACAGATGGACAGTTTAAAGGCCACTAGCTAAATTGTCACAGTAGAGATTCCCTCCAGTTGGTTCAAGGGTCTGAAGGAAAGTTGTGTTATAGCAACAAGATTGGAGTCAATTCACTGAGTATGCAGGGGAGATCTGCATCAATATGAAAGGTCTCAAGTAATGTGTCAGTTTTCTAATGTTGTCGCCTGTTAAACCATCTGTATTTGTTGCACTCGTTCAATAGGCGCTGATAGAAAGCACCACCATGCAAGTGCCCTGCAGGTAATTTGAGTTTGAGACCCCTGAAGTAAAGCCTGTAGAATCTTGTAGCCTGCTGGGGGCCATCCAAAGTAGTTAAAACACCATATGGACAGATTTCTCTTCCCCACTCCCTCCACCCACATCTGCACAGTATTCATGAGTCTCCATTCTCATTCGGCCCATATGCTCACTCTTGTGCAGGCCTGTTGCTGTGCTGCTCTCCAAATTGTCCTTTTCGCCGCACACAACTGGCAAAATGATGGCTTTGCCCCACAGCCAGACAAACGTGAATCAATCACCGCCACCCCCCACCAACCTGACAATAGCCCATCACAATAAAACTCAGCTCCCCCATTGCCCAATGGGCCCCATGTCACGTTATGGGGCTCTCTGTTTAATAAGCTGTTAAATCAGACCACCAAGTGTTGGTTTTGGTGAGGGTTAGGCTCGAGCGCAGAGAGGTAAATCCCTGAGAACATGCCATTCACCTTGACTCGTAAATTATGTTAAAAAACCACTTCCTTCTGTTAACCAGTCACAACTTTTACATTTCTGTGGGTCATTAGGAAAAACAAAACCGCTCTCTATTCCACAGTTTCTTTGTGTGAAATGTAGGTGGCTCTCGGACGTGAGGGGGAAGATACTGAGCATTGGAGGTGAAGCTTGTAAACTAGCCAGACAAAGACTTTCAACAACAAGAGCTTCTTTCTTTACACAACACTTATAAGTCAGCAATAAAGCAAGGCTGTCACCTCTGCATCACAATGTGTGCACTGAGGCCTATGGGTAAAGAGTTTGACCCAGGACTCATCCACATTACACATTAGCACAGGTCATACACGTTAATGTTTAACATTCGTTCAAAATGTAAGATGCCAGCGTGATACTGTTCAGTTTACTTGATTTTATAATATGATAACACTAATATTTCTAAACTAATAATAGCAGCTCAACCCAATAGATAAAAGAAATAATAACCAGATTTGCACTTTCTGGAAAAACAAACTTTTTTGCATTGCTGTTGATGTTTTGTGTAAATATAGGTCTCTGGGTTTGGTTGCACGCAAGTAAAATTATATATTTGAGTCGCTTTGCTGTTGCCATTAACCTTACAAAATCTTTCCATGGTAAATGTAGTTTCATCCAGATTTCTTTAATAGCGGTGGTTTATTTCACATTTACCACCATTTAACTTTGCTATTTTGAGTCAACTAAGTCCATTTTTGACAAGACAAATAATAAACAAAATTAATATAAATAAACATATGCATGCAAACAGCTGTAAGAAAGCTGAAGAAGTTGGAGTCTAGGTTGCAAAAAAAAAAGAACTATGGAAATCCGCTTTGCAGGAGGTAAATTCGATGCTCTGCAATTGACTTGACAAAAACACAGAGCTTTTAAAAGACAAGACAACAAGTTAACAAGGTGGAGGAGCTGATGAATAACCATAGTGACAAACAAGGGGGTGGAGATACATTGGGAAAGGAACAGACATTTTCAACATAAAAGTCCACAACTAACTAGACAGTGGAACCCAGGCAGTCTGGGGTGGAGTGCCCTTTGATGGTTTGAAACTACTTACATTTTTGGGTCCTTAAAATGTTTTGTATAACTTCAATACAAATGCTTGGGATTTAGTACATATCAAACAATAAAATATGTATTATACAAAGAGAATGAAGTGAAAGAACAACTCTTAATCAATGTGTTTGAGGAATATCAATACAGTGCTGCTTGGCAAGCAATATAATGTTAGTCTGTTTAGTTGTAGCTCATCTTTGAACTCCACAAGATCAGAACCATATACACAAGGCCCTTTAGTAGGAATAGAAATAGAGGAAAAGACAAAGAGGATACAGAGATGGAGGAGACAGTGAATCAGTCACAGCTAGGAAATGCATAGAAAGACGAGTTCTAAAGAGAGAAATGTGGACTAATATAGAGATTAAGCTGTTTATAGCTAAGCAGAGCTCTTGTTTGGGCACAGCAAGTTGTTTGTGTCTGCTGTCTAGGCATTGTGCTGCAGGTGGGCATGAAACACACAGCTACACCCCAAATCTCCCTGAATAGCACAGCTGTTTCCACCCAAACCCTGTCCTTTATAGAGTATGCGGCCTTTTCCAGCACCTTCTAAAGCTCATGCAAAGTACACTGAGCAGCTGGACACTGGCAGTGCCTCAGACAAGCGGCCCATTATGAAGCATGAAGAATAAAACCAAAGTAAATCAGATCGGTCCATCTACAGTGGGAACGGAGCTATAGCCTGCCCGTGTCAATGGGATCATACTGTACAGTCTGCGACGCTGCGGCCACATGAAAGATGCCTTTCATAGACACACAGATGTGTTGCCATGACACAGCTTGTGCTGATGGAATAATGCAGGGTGCAGAGAGCAGGGCTCAGACACTGAGGGACGTCTCTTACAAAAGGCACAAGAGAATGAGAGACTGTGCTCGGCCACACTACTGCTTCATGAGAGGAGGAATTAAAAGCAGCATAATTAGACTGCTATTTCCTGTCCTGACTACTGAGCATGCTTAGAAAGATGGGAATGTCACAACAGCTGTGCTCCAAAAACAAGTGAGCTGCCTTGCTTCCTTCTATGGCAGCACCCAGTAATCGCAGATTTATACAGAACCCACTAATCTTGGGTTAAAATATTCATATTATTATTTAAGAATATTTTTGAATGTCTCTTATGCTTACCATCGATGTATTGTATCAAAAGTACAGTAAACAGTTATATTATTAAATATTATTATCTCTTTAAAATAATGTTAGTGTTTTATTGTTTATTACTCCAGTATCAAATGATAAGTTGGAAATCAGAATGATGATTTTGTGCTCAAGAAACATTTCTTATTATTATTGAAAACAGTGCTGTTAATTTGTTTAACAATCTTTTAGGAATATTGATAAAAAGTGGAAAAAGTAATCATTTGAAACAGACATTCTTTGCAACACTGTGAATGCCCTAACTGCTACTTTTGATTATTACTTAATTATTAAATGTATTATTTATTAAAATAAATTGGATACAATATTATATTAAGGTACATTCTATTACACATAAAGACTTTTTCTATTGTGTTTTTCTATTATAGAATAAAGAGAAGTTGAATCCAGCCTTTCAAAAAATCTTCTTATTCAAGTAATAAATAATACAGGCGTTAAAAGGCACTATTAAAATAATATGCAAGCACAATTATGCATCTTTATTCTGAGGAATATTCATCTCTATGTTCATTTTTGTTACTTGAATGTGCTCATGGTTGTACCTGATCTCCGGGCTGAGGTCTCATGAGTGACACTTGGTCGTATCCTCGACGAAAAAGGGCCCACAAAGCATCCAGTTTTCCCTAAGGCACAAAGAACTGTTCTATTAAAACCGTTCTGACTTCTGAAATATTGGACTATTACAGTGTCTCAACATCTAACTGATATTACAGAGTAAATCTAGTAAATGCAGATTTAAAAAAATATATATACCTGAATAGGACTGTACCACTTTCTGTGATGGGCAGGTCTGCGGCCATAATGATTTCTGAGTCTGGGTTCATAAGACTCATATTCGTCTTCAGGCATTTTCACTACAGCGTTCTTTGGCTTCTCCAGTTTAGCGCCTTCCTCTGTGGAGCCCTTGTTACCCCAACGCACCTAAAGACACACAGGAACACAGTGCAATTATAACACATACAGACTATATAAAAACGATTGTTTCCACAGCTTTTGCTTCCTGAGAGCAAAAGCTTCATGCAAGCTTTTTTTAACACTATTATTATTACGTAGTGCACCTAACAAGTAATAGGCACTGTAACTGTGACAAAGGTGAGTATTTTACAAAGTACAACAATGTAGATGTCCAATAATGCTACCTTTGCAAATGACAGGCGTAAATCTACAGGCGTCAGCATGTCTTATGATGTCACATGATCTAGTTTTGGCACCAGGCAGACAGGGAGCATTTAAGGTCACAGTGATGTGTTTTAGTGCCTTGAGGGTTCATAACATCACTCGTCATGTGTGGTCTTCATCCCCCTGTAGCCTGGGTTAACCTATGATCAGCACACCCTATATAAAGCTGAAACACACACACACACACACACACTGTATACAAGCATATATGCATCACCTCCATTCTTTTGATTCCACCGACTCCTCTTCCTCCATAGTAGGATGCATCTACTGTAGGCCATTTCTTTTTGGGCATGCCATCTTCATCATCAGACTCCTGTTGAGCACACAAAATTTTTGTAAACTTAATATCACCCTATTAATTATTTGCATTAAATGACTATACTTTAAAACAACACAATTTCGTTTAAATTGGCGATCTACCCTTTAGTTTACACAGATAGAATAAACACAAAGACGCGGTCAAATAATGTTAGCTGCAAAAGTAGCAACCACATTGTGTCTCCAAATCAAAGGGAAGCTTTAGAGACAGAGTGCCTTGTTTGCGCTCACAGTGTTAAGAAGCACAGATGCACACTCTAAAGCCATTTCCACAAAGCTCTTTTATTTCCCATCAGCCTCAGTGACTGCTTGCCTTTGACCTCTGGGAACAAAGCAAACCCAAGAGGATCATTATGAGCCATTTTGCTATTCAGTCATCCTACGGTTGAGGCTGTGGTCCCCGCTGTGTCCACTTTCACTGCTCACTTGTCTTTATTTACACGGCCGTGGCATAGAAAATGCCCTTAAATGGTGACAGACAGTTTTGCAAAGAAGTTAGCAGCTGATATTGGCAGCATTAGGGAATGCGGTTTACAAGGAATGATGCCATTTCTGGGCCACGCTGGATTCAGCTTCGGAGAGTTATTCATTTTATCATGTGCACTCTGTTTTCTTTGTGCCCCGATTCATATCGGCTCTAAATTTTCATGGTTCATTTGGGTGTATCGTTGTGCCTAAATACACACATACACAAACACAGGCACAAAATGAGGTTAGAGGGAGTTGGACTTACAGGCTCAGGGGGAGGGGGTGGAGGCACTTCCTTGATGACCTGAAAGAGAAATAATTCACAGTGAAAGAATGTAATCTAAGCTAAGAGCAGTACAGTATAAATAGTAGCACTACAAACAGTACAGTATTAAAGCATTATATAGCATATAGCACTGGGGAAAATCATTGTTTGAGTGTGTGAATAACACAAATAAGTATGTTTTATTATTTTAATATAATTGTTATTAAAATATTGATATTGTTTTAATTATTGTTTGTTTGATTATATAATAATAATAATGTACTGATATTATTAAATCCTGGTTTATTTGTGTATGACAACGATGATGATAATCAATATTTTATTATTACTATTATACTGACATTAATAAAAATATAATTTAAAACAACTACAAAAACAATAACACATTTATAAACGATAATAAATAATAATTCTGTACTGAAGTTTAATCCTTGTTTATTTGTGTATGGTGATGATAATAATTATTATTATTATACAGACATTGTTAAATAATTGAGTGTGTTAATGACAACAACGCAAAATATTATTATATTGTTAAATAATTTTTGAATTACACAAATAAATGCATGATTTATAATTAATAATATATCGACATTTACTAATGTTTAATCCTTGTGGATTTGTGTATGATAATCATCATCAACAACATTATTATTATTTCACTGACATTTTTTAATTATTGTGTGTGAATGATAAATAAACCTGCTTTATTTAATATGCTTAATTTATTGTTATTATTATTAGTAGTAGTGTTACACTTTTCAAAGCTTTTTGTTTGAATAATGCGATGTTTAATCGCTTAAATATGTGTTGAGGTCACTGTAATTGTTAACTGTGCATAGCTTCAGCATTTAGAACATACCACTGTACAGCACAGAGGCCAGAACCACCACATCAGCACCAGTCCCAGCAGCAGGAAAACAGCCAGTAAAGAGACGAGCAGGATGGTCCCATTATACTGCACTCAGACACACACACACACACACACACACACACACAAACATCTTCATGAGTATTTGCTGGCATAACACACATAAACAGGTAAGGAGATTGAAGAAGAGGGCAAATAGCTACTCTAAGCAATGGAACTAAACTTTTCACTGCTATTTTAAACTTACGTGACAAAACCAGACTCCTCTGATGAAATAAAGCAGAGGAGACCACATAAGAGAAAAAGAAAGAGTAAGAGAAATGGGGAAAAAAAACAATGTAGTAGTAGACAGCAAACAACAAGGAATTGACATTCAGAGAGACTGAATGACTATCATAATCCACCATTCGTGTTTTTACAGGCAGGAGTGCTTTTGACAAAAGGAACCAGATGTACTTACACATTCAGTAGTGGTGATGTGTACTGAGCTTGTGATGTAGGACAAACCCTCGTTCATGCTAACCTGCAGATATATCACCCTGTAACACAAACACACTTCAATTACACCTGCTGAGGAGACAAATTCATTGCATTCCTCAGATGGACATGTATAAGCTTGTAATGGGGTTATTATTAAAGCAATTAAGATCAGCATTTTCTTGTTCAAATTTGTAATCTGAATAACTTCAATTGCATTCCTCTTTGACGGATAACAACACCAACCCACAAAGACCAGCAGGCTGAAAGCATGTAGGCACAGGAACTCGTCTGATAATCTCTTATCTAAGGTAGCACTGTGCATACTATGCATTCATAAAACTTGGGTTTATATCCCAGAATGCAAACAATGAGCCCTTCAAGCAATGATTTCTGATTAGGCTTCAACTGAGATCTGTTACATATTTTAAATGTTTCTCAAAGACTTTTGCTTAATATCTATGCTTTTTGGAGTTTTTTGTCAGATAAAATGTGTTTGGTCTTGATGACCTGAAAAAGTGCTAAGCAGCATCTCTTGTAAATAATATTAATATTTTATACCCAAGTCAACAAGTGATTCTCTCTAACAGTGTCTGAAGGCTACACCTATACTGCTCCACTCATGCTCACAATGAGTGGCAGCTGGGGGTAATTACCTGAGAGAGATAGTGAGGAAGAGACAGGAGAGCACCAAAACGCAACACAAGGCAATTTATAACAACAACAACAACAACAAAAAGATAAATGACTAAGGGTGTAACACATGGGCATTCAGAGCACTGGTATGCTGGAAAAGTCACAGCTTTCTTGATTTAGGCGATCCCTGTTCTTCTGCTTTGGTGGGGGAAAAGACTGAGCTGAAAATAAGTTACTGAAGGGGTATTGCCCGGTCCTACACACCCCTTCCAGTGCCACTCTGTTGGCAGGATGGGGGATGGGCTGAAAGAGGGCACAACAGGATAACAGGGGGTTGGATGAAGGGGGGTCCAGTGACAGATCCATCTCATTTTCCATCAATCAGGAAGCGGCTGGCTCTTTTTGAGCACATCTTCAGGAGGCCACTCAGTCACCACGCGTTTAGGTGACAGCACTGACAGCTTTGTCTCACAAGATGTGGATACAGAGGAGGAGGAGAGGGCAGACTTTGCCCCAAAATCCTCTTTTCTCAGATTATATCACTTGACTTAATGGTTGGTATTATTAGACCACAACATCAAAGTCTGCATAACAGGATGCCATTTTTAATTTGAAGTAACTCTCCATTGACTCTAATTAGCCCGAATCATTCCACCCCTTGTAACTGGATTATGATGGAATGTTTCATCTCTGTTTTTACCTTATATGAATGCATACCTTTCTGGCTAACTTTTGACCTAGACACTAATCTATTTCAATAAACACCAAATCAGACTAATGCCTCAAGACATATCCAGATGTCACTGCAAAAAATACACTTTATTACAAATTGTATTTGAAATAAAGCTGTAATAAAATAAAATACACATATTAGCCGAAAAACCTAAAATATAACAAATATTGCAAATAACTGAAAAAAACCCTTTTAATTTATACTAAAATGTAGCCTAGTAACAAATAGAAATGAAAAATAAATAGAAATATTTAAAAAAAAGACAGTGTAGATAATTACTAAAACTAAATTCTAAAACATAATTCAAAACATAAACAAAAAATACTACAAAGTTGATTTGTATCTATTTTATTCTTACCTGAATATTATCATAAAGCTTTCACTAATAAATAGAACAGTTTATTATATTTAGTAATATAAATACTGAAGTACAGTCATTTTCACTATAACTAATAAATCAGACTCTCCACGGCACAATAACAGAGATATTAAAATCTTGCTAATAATATTAAGAAACATATGACTGTTGGCATGTATGATCAGTCACAAATCAATATTCGGGAGGGATTTGATAAAGGCTTCCTATTGTTTTCTATATTCTTGGGCAATATTATTATTAATAACCCACAACTGTGCATTTTGATCATATCCATAACAAATAATGCTAATGTCAAAACTTTTGAATGAATGGAAAGTGCTGAATACATCAACACCAGCTGTTTTTGTGTCACATTAGCAAATGCAACGCAATACAGTGTGTAGTGATGTAGGCAGACCAAGAGTTGAAAAACAGCCCTGTGTTGCTTAAGGTGCCATGAGAGGCTCCTTCATTGGCATCTCAAAGAATCTGCCTGACAAGAACAAGACAGATGAAATCCTCAAGGTGTCTACAGCCAGCGGTACACATAATTATTCAGAGGGCTTGCAGGGAATGAGCCGCCAGCAGCAGCTCATTTGTTGTAGAAGGCCTGGTAAGTAACCTGTAGTGAGTCTCCGGGGCTGTGCTCTGGCTGATGTGGATACGAGCGGCTCTGTATTTCACTGTCTGTTCTTTTCTCTCTCAACTCAGAAAACCACCAGGGCCCAGGGGTAACATGCACACTGACTGGGAACTTTTCACACAGGTCAAGCCCATGGTGACTAATCTCTCAGAGAGGCTAATTATACGCTCATCTTGGGCTTTTTACACCACATGCCTGTTGTCTCGACGTGTTAGGGTGCGTAGAGATTGACTGATAAGAATAATTACAAATGACATTGACCCTAATTTTTCAAGGGTACCAATGCATTAAGCTATAAAGTGACAGGATGTAGTATACCTACTTTCCAGCCTCATTTATGATCGGTGCGGAGCAAAGAAGGAGCGTATCTTCAACACTGACAGGTCTTTCATCTGTGAAAAAGAATAAGATACATTTACACTAATAATCAGCATTTAGACCTACTCTCAGGGTAAATACTTCATTATTACTATAGCAGAAATGGTCATTTTCATTTAGAGTGCAATATTAAAAGTACAGTTTATAAAATTCTTACTCAGTGTAGCGGTGTCGTTCACTCTGAAGCTGCACAGAACCTGATTGATGTTTCTGGCATGCAAAAATCCATTTCCCCTCACAACCACTTGGAAAGAATCTTAAAGAAACACAAACCAAAAAATATAATAACGAACTTTTAGTAAGTTCCTTTACTGCATAGTAAAACTGTAACCAAAAATTAGATTAAACATTGTTTTTATGTACTATTTATAATGAAATATTTTAAAAAAATGCATACATAAGGCTACGCCTGCTCTTTAGATCTTTGTCTCAAAATCAAAAAAAAAAAAAGCCATGCTCTGAAATTATAAAGTGTGCTCAGCCAGAGGGCATGTTTTCTTTTTTTTTTTCTCCATCCTTAACCTTTCAGGAACGCTCAACTCAACTGGGCAAATGCATATGCTCCAGTGGTGCTAATAATAAAAGTGAAGAGGTTCACAAATCTCTAGCTGGAGGTGCTGCGTTGTTGGTCGTCAACGCTGGTTGCCTGACCTTTGAGACCCTCCAGGCGATGTCGTAGACCCTCTGACGGCTGCTAAGCAGCATATGTTAGAGAGAAAAACAGGCTCACTTAGAAGCTGTCTCAGCGGGCGTCAAAGGATGCAGAGTGGATGTGACCTTACTCGTGGCACTGCGCACACCAGTGTGTGTTTGAGGGAGATTTGAGTGGATCTGTACTGATTCTGCCGTTCATCTCTGAATAAGGCTACACCTTCAGAAAATGTTCTGGTTGTAAACCTTTAACATTTAAGTGTGTAAAGTTCACAAGATGAAAAACATTCTGTGCAGTGTGCCATCAGGGACAGACAGCTGTACGGAAAGGTCAGGAGAATATCACTGCTCTGAGAAATAACACTATACTTTAAGTCTCAGTTCTCTTCTTCTGTATCACACCAGCATTTGATGGGGCCAACTCTTAATGCAAGGTTGCTAAAGTAATGGCTAAATAATGCTTGTTTTACTATTGGTTAGCATTATCTAGCAGCCCTCATGGCCTAAGTGACATCAGCAGAATAGGAAACCCATTTTAAAGGGAGAATTTCTACATTATCTTTAAAGTTGCAACATGATAGAAGTAACAACAGATGCTGTATTGCCCATATTGTGTCATATGCAGGAAATGTTGTTGAGTTCATTAGTTGTCGATTGGATGAAAGTAGATCTAAATTAGAGGCTGACCAGCATATATTATCAGAGAAAAATCTGTTGTTTTACTGAAAGACTGAGTTATTTTTAATATAATATCAATAATATGCATTCATAAAATTAGATTTTTCAAGATTAGAATTTTCATTTCAGGCAAATTTAAAGGATTACAAAAACAAAAACAAAGAGTATCATGCAATGTTGAATCAATCCCAACAAGACCACAAGTGTACACTTACAATGTAAACAGGATCAATTTTGATGTTTACTTTGAAGATCCTTTATGCACGTAAGACCTGGCTAATAACAAAAAGGCTGATCATGGGAAAATTTCAGCCTAGAAATAAAATCTCAGCATGTCTCTTGTCTCATCATGGATCTACCAAAACAAATTCCACTCCCATCCGATCCAATTAACCTGTCATTTCCTCTCTAATTATACTAATCCCGTCTGCCATGCAGAAGCCCCTCTCCACCCCACCTCTGTGTCTAAATTTGCCCAGCTCTCTTGCTCATGCCTGCTTAATGTGACGTCCATACAGCTGAAATGGCTAATTCCATTTAATTTTGGAGGCCGGGCATCAACATCCATGTCCTTTTCTTCCCTCGTTACTGTCAGACATGGTGTGTCGGGTTCTGACAGGACAGCGCAGGGGTAAAAAGGTCAACACTGGCTTGGTAGCGGGCAGCGCTGGCAGCGAGATGGTGGGCAGGGGCTGGTACGCTGTCGGCTCGTGCCCGTTGTGTTGCACGGGAGAGCTGACGCTTCCCATCCACACCTGAGAGCTTGATGGCTCGGGCTGTTTAGAGCAGAGGTGCCACGTCCGAACACGGACACTTCAATCACTGCCCGAACTGGGGGATGGGGTGCAGAGGAATCACAAGGGTTAATCAAAGCAACGATTGCTGTCATGTTTGATGGCTGGGCCTCCTCTCAGAACAGAGAGTGATGGCCTGTTTGCAGGCTGCACGGGCTGGTCACTTCTCATCAGTTTGATCGCTGTTTGAGAATGTCAGGCTCTGGAACTGCTGTCACAGCAAACTAACCACAATCAGATTAGCCCAAAAATAATCCCAAACTGTCCCATGCTTGAAGCTTTGGGTAACTGTAATATTTA
>JAUMHR010000063.1:13779476-13798164 GCA_032361145.1 Enteromius fasciolatus | reverse complement strand
ACTAACCACAATCAGATTAGCCCAAAAATAATCCCAAACTGTCCCATGCTTGAAGCTTTGGGTAACTGTAATATTTAGGAGAATAAAACGCATGTATGGCTGTATGAGTATTTTCCACTGTTCATTATTTCAAAGATTGGTTTAATTTACACAGCAATGTTTCAATAATTGTGACATTCATTGTCATTGTCACCAACCTTTAATATTTAGCGGAATATATGCAGTTATTGCTGTATAATTTGTATTATACAACAATATATATTTTTTATTAATTAATGCATCCGTTGCCATTCAGTGTTTCTAATAGATGAATCTTCGGCTAAACTGTAATATTTAGATTACCATAATACATAAATGATGGATGCTAATTTTCACAGTGCATTACTTCAAGGATTGATTTAATTACACAGCAATATATTTCATTTATTGTGACATTCATTGTCATGCAATGTTTCCTTTAAGGATCATGTTCATTAATCATGTTAATCTAAGTGGTTTGGGGTCATTAACTTTTGTTTTGGATTAGTGGTTTTAAAATAAAGAAATAATACAAGATAAAGAGATATCGAATTATGTTGTTTTGCAGAGCACAAAAGAAGACATCCTTTTTATTTAGCATCTTTTGTCCTTACAACAGACATCGGTGCAGTCTATTGTTGTTTTAGCATTCATATTTAGATTTGTATTTCGTATTAACAAATATAGTTGAAACATTTTCTAAATATGGGTGTGGAACAACATTTCCAAGAATTTACACTTCACGGTGAACTATCCTTTTAAATGTAATTTTAATTGAATACAAATAATGATACTGATATGAATAACTTATATTGAAATAAGCTCTTAAACTGAAATATTTCACCACACAAATGTATGTGTGGTCAAACTGCAGGGGTATTGTTGTTTTAACCACCATCGTTTGGCATTGGTCACTGCGTGCCCTCTCTCTCTCTCTCCCTCTGTGTGCTTCAGGCTTTGATGTTCCATAACTTGACAGAGAACTTATTGTTAGGAATGCTCAAGTGAAATTAGAGAGCTGTTTTTTGCCTGGCTGGTTCTTCCTGGCCTAGTTTGCCACATCGTATCTGTTGTCTAGCCGAGGTGCTGCAGAATAGCTGTGCTGCAGTTTCGCTCCGCCCTTACCAGTGAAATGCCCATTTGTTTAATTGGCTGCTGCTCAGCAGACAGGCCTGCCACATTGAGCACTGGTGTGTAGGCCAGAGAGGATGGATGTGGCTTGACATGACCTTATTAGCATGCACTTACAGCGCCGTCTCCTTGGTGATGCGAACAGGCGGATTAGCTCTGCCCAGACATGATCAATTTTCATTTTCTGGTTAGTACAAAAGAGCGCAACTTACGAGCTACCATTACACCGCTCAGGGCTTTCACACAATTAGCACAGACAAGCTTTTTGTTTACTATGGTGTGCGTACTGTGCTTTAATTTTTTTTTTAAAAGGCGGACAGATTTAATGTAAAAAGCATGTTGTTAATTAGATTTATTTTCAAATTATTAAAAAAAAAATTAAAATGGCGAGTGTTGAGGTGACTCTTACCACCAGCACATACACTGGACGGCTCAGCTGCTAAAATCTCAATGCAGGATTTCTTGATGATCTGCAAAGAAAAAAGGAGTGCCAGAGTGCTTAGTACTCAGTATACACAGACTTTCTACTGGAGCAATTCCATCTGCAATCAATTTCAATCAGACGGAACTATTAACTGGTCATGCAGTAATGTCACTCTCTTTTGGATGCTTACAGCTCATCTAAATTGTTATGCTTTTAGATCTCTTCATAAAAGCGACACAATTTCCTATATCTCCCAACTGAAACATCTCACAATGTGACTTTACATCTCACAGTGTGACTGTATCTTGCAATGTGACTTTATATTTCACATAAGACATTTTTATCCTGCAGTGTGACTTTATATCACACAATAAAACTATTTCATAATCTCACAATGATTATTTTATCTTGTAGTGTGACTTTATATCCCACAAAAAAACTTTTGTTTTTATCTCGCAATATGATTTCTAATTGTTCATTTATATCTTGCAATGTGTCTTTCTATCTCAAATGTGACTATATCTTGCAATGCGACTTCATATCTCGAATATAACTTATATATCTCCACCATGTCAATTCAGATCTTCCGATGTGACTTTATATCCTGCAGTGTTCCTATATCTTGTAATTTCGAGCAATGGGACTTTTTGATCTCGCAACATAACTGTATATCTTACAGTGTTACTTTAAACTGAGCAATGCAACTTTATTTCTTATTTTTTTACTTTCTATTCTTCCATTCCATTATTCTGTGCACTTACATTTTCTTTCATCAAAACAAATCAGACTCCAAATGAGTTAAAAGATTGGCATGGCATCCATGTTTGTTGTTTACAGCTGCAAATATAAACAATTTAGAGATTTTCATATGTAGCCAGGGACAGAAAGAGATAAAAACAGAGAAACTTACAGAGTCTATCATTCCTTCAAGGGCCTGGAATCCGCCAATTACAGGGAACACATGCTCTATGGTGTCAGCAATTGTGGCCAACTAAAAAAGTAACACAATACAGGTTTACAGAGATAAGTCCAGAAATCGTGGTTAAATCTTGGGCAGTATTGCTGAGTTACCTGTGTCTGATTGAAGTCTTTTACACCCACACAGTATACGATGGCTCCCAAAGTCCGAGCTCTCTGCGCCTGCTCATAGATGGGCATCAAACAGTCAGCTCTATTACCGAGCAAATGCCACTGTCAATTACACATCTGCCACAGAACATGGCACATCCGCTGCGACATCACTGGCTTGTGTACTTGCCTCTTGTTGTGCTGTGACAAACTGATAGGGGTTTAGCTCTCCATCCGTCAGTGCTATGATCACACTAGCTGTCCCTGTGAAACAAACACCATCTCATTGAGGCTTGATTTTCCCAGAATAAAAGCAGAAGTGTGAATGAATTGCATGGTAATTCTGTGACGTTACCATAATTTCCGTGATATATCTGCTCATTTGCCTGCAGTTTCAGAATAAAAACAAGTTTTAAAAATAGCAGACTAGAGCAATTAGTACTCAATATACATAGATTTTTTACAGAAGTAAAATCAAATTAAAACAGCATTAATGCAGGAATTTTAACTATAGGAAAGTTAGAAGACTAGAAGATGATTCCGTGATTGATTTAAATGGCCTGGTTTGATTCTATAAGAAAAAGATACCTGCTTCAATCCATAATTCATATTTGTATCCCCTCCTGGTATTTCTCTCTTCAAGACATTTAAGCCTGTGGTAATTTCATTTCTGAATTACAGATGATGGAGGAAAGACATTAAAATGGAGATATTTCCATGCAACATTAATATAGTTTTGGATGCTGATGTGTGTGATACCTGTTCTCTGTGAGTTTCATAACCGTTGTTCCATGAGTCGAGAAGACAATGAAGGACATCCGTAACATAGGGCTGTAAAAATACAATTCTCATATTACTTCTGAAAGGTATTACAGTATGCATGCGCAATAGCACATCAAAACTAATGCAAGTTTACCTTATAAATTTCTCTGCAAGATGCTCCACAAAGGAGTAAATTTCAATCCAGTGGTTTTTGACGCTTCCTGATCTATAATAAAATCAAACATGTTGAAAACTGTATACTTCAAAGAGTCAGAAGCTACTATCTCTTCAGTGCATTATAATGGCTGCCTTAAACACAATTACATAACAATTACCATCTTTTCTTACACTATCTGAGAGTAGCAGGTCCTTGAGTACTCTATAAAATGCGCACATGCCACTAATTAATTGCAGGCCCCAAAGCGTTCCCAACAAGGGCTAATTGCCTTTGTGCCAGATGAATCTGCCTCCTGCTAGCAGAGAGCAACACCCCTTCCTCCTGGAGCCAGCCATTTGAATGGGAACAGATGGCAATGGGTGAGTGTAACAGGTTGGGATCCAAAATAGAGTTGGCATCTACATCAGCATCCAAAAAGGCTCACAGCTCCATCTCTGACAGGGGGTCAGGAAACATAAAACTGGACGTGTGGATCCAGCAACAGTAACAGCAGTAATCAATGCTAATCTGTTGGCAGTTTCAAACACACCTGCAATTTTATACATTGTTATACCGTCATTTGGGCCACACTTGCAAAAAATAAAAAATACCACAACCTGGTGTAGCTGTATTAGAAACCAATCATACAAGAAAGTTTCAGTAGTCAGAAATGCTAGGTACTCTGCACCTGTTTGTATTAAAGGGGAACTGATTTCATATCCTAATGCATCAAAATCACCTTTAGAACAACTGGTTTAAAATGAAAAATGGCGACAAGAAGTAGTTAATTCAAGGTCTAGCATAATCTGCTTGCAGATGACACATAAATTTGATATTTTGTTATACAATGAAATGACATATTTTAAGTGTGGTTTAGTGTTTGAATACTTTTTGGAGCCACTGAAATACGTCAACTTAAATCCATGGTACTGGTATGCAGCAGTCTAAAATAACAAGTCTGTTCTGGTTTCCTTTATTGCACCTTAATCCAGGCTTTATCTCTAATCCTCCGAACTAACATCAATCTTCAGCAAACCGCTGACTCAGAATATTGTTATATTAAAATAGGGGAGCCGTAAATTAAAAGGAGTCACATATAGTGGCATAAAACTAGTTCTCGTTCCACTGATAATCAAAGGTATTTTCTCTCTGAAAAGCAGTGGAGCTGCTTTTCTATCCAAAACTCTCTGAACCGATGGCATGATATTTACAATTAGTGTAGGGTCACTGAGTGGCATTTAAGGCCTCGAAAATTCAGCCAGAACCATTCAGCTGATTAAAAGTGTGGAAGTGTGGCAAAAGCCTGATGATGCATGCAATCCCTTAGGTCTCTAAAGGCATTCAGAAAACTTTCAAACAGAAGAGCAAACTGTGAAGTGTAACTAATATGTGTTTGCACTCCAAACACAGTAACAAAGGGTTATGGCTAAAATCCCAAACTTCGTTCTGTAATAGATCTGGATTTCTTTAGAATTTACTAAATGAGCAAAATTATTCTGTATGTTACTTTTGTAGCTTTACTTTATATTTGGTTGAAATCTGACTGCCACGAAAAAAAAATAAAGTTCTCTAGCATTCTCCAGCATGTTTAGGCTTGTTTGGGGAGCCTATTCATAACTCCACGGTGCTAAAGAATTCTGAGTAGGATGCCACTTATGCTCACTAAGAACTTATTACACACATAAATATTAATAACTATTTGCATTCTACATTACATGTAAACAACTGCCTGCACTTAGTAAACAATAGCCTACAGTGTATGCATTTTTATTTATCTTAAATATTTTTTTTATAAACGGATGTTTTGTACAGCTAACTAATAGGGCAAGCTCTTGTGATGAGATCTCTCTTTGCCTTTTATGATTGAGACGCCCTTGAGATAATGATGCACAAATGTGCATGTGAACCGCACCAGGTGAGAGAAAATCATGCTTGTTAAAGCATCGCCCGAAGCAGCGTCCTGTCCTCCTATCTGCCGCGTCTAAAGCCATTTAACACTAGACAAAAACTTCAGGAATCCACCATTAACAGCATTGAGCGTTCATTCTGTATAGAGGCAGTTAATGGTTCATTGTTTATGTGGTTAGGAATTTAATCTACTTTGGGAATAGCTCTTTACCCACAATATTTCGCACGACGTTTTCTATTAGAAAATACCTAGAAAGTGTATAAACGATTTTTATCATGTTAACGCATTTGGCTCAATTAAATTCTTTTACTCGGCTGTCTAAGCGAAGGACTGTTATAATAGTGGTGCACGCGCGTCTGAGGGCGTCAGAGGCGTCGCGTAGCAGCGCGCGGTGAGAAGAGAATAAGCTGCCATAAATATGAAGGCCACTTACTTGTCGAGGACAAAATACAAGTCGAAAGCACCTTGACAAGACCTCTTCTCTTCCTCAAAATAAGGCTCATCTTCTCCATTATTAAGACTGGGCATCAAAATCACTAAAACAGCCACAAGAAGACTCATTTGAAGCAGTGAACGTGCCATTTCATCAGTTTATTCTCTCCAAAAGCACTGGGATAAAATTGCATTTCATATTACTCCTGCGGAGAAGGAAAATCAACTCTTTTCCATGAAAAAAGATATTTGAATGTCTTGTCACAGTGTTATATCCCGCAGTCATCTGAGTCCGCTTCCAAAACACTGAAAGCTCCTCCTCAAGGAGAAATGTTTGGAGGAGCGTCCACAGACCGGACGGCAAACAGGCAGTCAACAGCTACTGTAACTTCCTCTTTCCGGGAGAATTTAGGCTTCCTTACATTTTATTTGATATTATGTTATTTAAAATACTCAAGTATTATAAATAATTAGTATAGTGAAACATTTTTGATTTTTTAAATAAAAATGCAATAATCTCTAAAGCACAAACAAATCTACATTTTATAAATGAAATACTTTTCCTTTAAAAGTCAACCTAGGTTAGGCTACATGAAAGCTTTCACATTTGGAGAATCGTCCCAAAATCTAACAGTTCCTGTCTAACATGTCTCTGATTCTTTAAATGTGCATACAGAATGAGCATACAGTCTTTTGTGCTACTCATCACAATCTAACGGTCGCTGACTTCTGTCATTGATTACCCTCGCTTCTAATTAACACGCCTGCAAAGCTGGTGAAGCACCAATCAAATTGCCACCTGGGGGGGTTTGGGGAGAAGTGAGGCGCATCAGCTCCGCGTCCTCAGCATGGATAAGTGCTTGACTGCGCAGCTCGAGAGACAGTCAAGAGACTGTCAGGATCAGGAGACGGTCGTGATCGCGCGCTCTCCGTGGATAATTGCAAATCGCGTCTCCTTGGACTGTGCACCTGCTCCGGAACATCCTCAACCCTAAAGCTGCTATAGGTGAGTAGCAATTTCACTGCATATAGGCTAATTTTGTGAAATGTTTCATTTTATTAGAAATGATGGCTGATTATACAAATTTAAACGCTATTTAGAGTCTTCAAACCAACCATAAAATCATTAGCAATAAATAAATCCAGATCGCTCCATTAATCCAATTTAAGCATGGAAACATGTACTCGTCTTCTTTTTGACTTCTCATAATTTAAATTCATATTTCCAGGAATAAAACATGGAGCAAAGTATTATTCCTCGCTCCTTGTGGAATAACGACAGCAAATTTCTCCACCACCATGTCACAGACTTCTTCACCAGTGTACAAGTTACACAGGATATACCAGCTGGAATATCATTTGGACCTTGTGTTCTTCACAATACATTTTATGACACCATAGCCTTCATTGCATTAAAGTCCTTTGACAAACGGAATAAATCATATGTGTTTCGGGTGAGTAAGATTTTTGATTTAGACTGAATTTTTATTTCAAACTGCAGAATTTGACTATACAGAAATTGTCTTGTGCTGTAAGTGATAAGAGTAATCCAGACACATGATTTGTAATACACTATACACAGCAAAAGATCAATTGTTAACTATTTTACTGTACAAATTTAATTTCCTCTAATATCAAATATGTCCCACTATCAACAGGTAGATCCTGAGGCGATGAAAGGTTCTCCATTTGTAGTTCCTTGGCTACGGTTAGTACAGGCTGCAATGAGCGCAGAAGACCAGAATACTGAGGCCTACTTAAAAGGAGGACAGCTGCACTTTCGGACTATTCGAGATGTGAAACAAGGGGAAGAACTGCTTGTTTGGTATGATGAGGAGTTGTCACATCTTTTGGGGTTCGAAGACATGAAAACAAAGGCCCTGACAGATGGTGAGTGTAGGGCTATTTCAAGGATTTTAACTGGGAAAAAAATCATTATTTAATGCATGCTTTTAACTTTTTAATTTTGATTGAATGTAACTTTAAATTGGTTAAAGCCATGGAATGTTCAGTCATGTCATGTGCATATCTATAATAAATAAAATAGGTCTTAATGGCACTTTTACAAAAAGTACTTTGTATTATATATAATTATATATCGCATATATATATATATAAATAAACAGATAATAATTTTTCTGTACATTTTTGGTTTGCAAATTATTATTATTTGAGGCGAATTTTTATATATATATATACACAATAGCAATTATATGCAAGAACTAGCTAATTTGTTGTCATGTGACAAAATAACCACTGGACACAGAGGACCCCTTTAGAAACTTATGACAATTTGGGGAAAAAAATCTTTCAGATCCATTAGACAGCAACTTATTAATTATTATTAATATACAAATGTAATATGTACATTTTTGTATAGGTAATATGTAAACGAATTGTTTTAAATGCTAAGTGTCAGATTATTGTTATTACCATTGTGGTCTGACAGCGTTTGTATCTTCATTTGCAGGCTACACATGTGCGAGATGCGGCCAGGCCTTCAAGAACGAAAACCCTTTTCTTGCCCACTGCCGTTTTCTATGTGCGCAGGAAAAAATAGATATTATCCGACCATCCAACGAACAGAAGCCAGAAGTCAAGCGACAACGCAAAATCATAGACTTTCATAACATTGCAAGAGATCTGGAGCACAAAACGAACGGTTCTTCAGAGGACTCGGGTATACCTAGAAAAAGAAAACAAGAGGGTTCCCTAAGTCCCCGGAGCAAAAAAACTGTTTTATTAGAGAAAACCAACATCAGTAATCACAACAACACCACCAACGCCAACAAAGACTGTCCACCTTTCCAGGATTTGTCAGAATCAGATAAATTATCAACAAAGATAAATAAAAGCAGCGCTTTTACCGAGGTTCAAAAACCACCAGAGCATTCAAACCCCAAGCAGTCATCACGGGATGTAATGGCGTCGGAAGTAGGCCTGCAATCAGATTGCAGCGCGTTCTCGTTCGTTGTACCCAAGAGCGCGCAATCGGAACAGAAAAGCGCGTTTTGTGAACCAAGCAAACGCGCCATGCCCGAAGTTCAGAATTCTTCACCACCGCATTCGGATAATATCTCAGACTCTTTCCAATCAAAACCTTCACTAGGATACAGAAATGTTTTGGCTTCGCACCTGTTTCACGCTGACTTGCCAAGCGCTCGTGCAGGTGGAGCGATGTCCGCTCCTCTGGCTTCCGGAGGATCCTTTTATTACGCGCCCGAGCATTGGACCAGATCTATAGGTGGCCAGCTGCAGTCTACATCTTCTTTGACACTTCTGCCCCCTACTTTCACACCATTGGGTGTTTCAGTGCAAAACTGGTGCGCCAAATGCAACCTCTCATTCCGAATGACCTCCGACTTGGTGTTTCACATGCGGTCCCATCATAAGAAAGAGTTCGCCGCAGAGGCTCAGGTGAGGAGGAGAAGAGAGGAGAAACTCACCTGTCCCATCTGTCACGAGTACTTTCGAGAGCGTCACCACCTCTCACGTCACATGACATCACATAATTAAGACGAAAAACTCGCACTTTAAACAGGTATATAAAATGAATATGCATTGACCATAAATGGTCCCTTGTAGCTACCCAACTGACAAAAATATGTTCCAAGACTGTTTTGCTAATGTTCCCGTGTTATGAAAACGTTATTAGCCTACGTAGTGTTCTCTGACTATTTGAAATGTTCAGTTTTAAATGTTTGAAAAACGTAGTTGTAGGAACCTTATAAGGGAACGTGCATTTCATCACATTGCAAACCTTATGGGAATTAGAAATTCCAGGTAATACATTCCCGTTTGAGACCATTAAAGGCCAGATAGCTTAGTAAACTTTCGATGTTAAGAGAACAAACGTTGAGGGAACCTTGCCGGAATGTTTTGAGAACGTTCTCTATTAGCACAGTGGCATTCAGTCTGTAACGAAAAGAAAGTTGCCATGTTCTGAGAACATTTTCTGTTAACTGGGTTGCTATTGGACAGGGGAAGTATTTCTCTGTAGACCGACTAAAACTTGAACCTTTACCTTTGGTAAAGATTCATTGTCTTTTTCTCCAAAGGTCATAGTCATTTCTGCAATGTATTTGGCGGTCTTTGGTAGTACAATTCAGGATAGACCTACATCGCCACTAGGTGGCTATAGACATGAATAACTTTCTCTTTAGAGGTAGCTGTACCTAGTACATTTAGCTGTAACTAATACTGTTGAACTACCTGGTCATTTTCAACTTAACAGTGCCTTACAAATGTCCGGATGTGTACATGTAAATGCTATTGAAAAACTGTAGAATTAAATGCTCCAGCATTTTTAGGTTTGCTAACAGCTGAATAAAACTATTATGTACTAATAGCATTGCTTTGTAAAGAGATTTTATATTTGAAATATCCATCCCTTCAGAAAGCCAAATCTTTGTTACAATGTTTTTTTTCCCCCAGATGTCTACTTATTTTTAACATTTTTTAGCAGCACAACGACAAGGAGGATGTATTTATTTAAATATTTTCTTGTTCTGTTCTTTTTTGAGATAAGTACAGTCATTGTATTTCAATAAAGACTCTGAGCTTATTCCACGAGTGTTTGCCTTTGATTTCAGCCATGTATGAAACATAAACATATCAAATACTACTTTTTGTTTTTAGAGAAATATATATAGAAGATAAAGTGTCAGCTTGTATTTTAAAATGCTGACTTTCTTTAAAAAATAACCTTTTTTAACCTTTTTTAAAAAAAATTGTATTAATATTTAATTGTATTAAAAATAATTGTAAGTTTTTGAAACTCACCTGCACTAACACCGAATGACCGGTAGAGCGCACACTTTAACAACTCATGAGAGAATGGTGTTGTGTTCACATTGATTGAATTTTTTTAGCCTTTTTGTTTTAATTATAAGTATTTAAGACTGAGAAAGTTCACCAAAACGTTAAGAACTTACTGCGGAGTTCAAAAGGACACCCATCTGTATTTAGCTATAAACATGCTGCTCATTCAAGAAAGTAAATACATCATAAGACATTAAATTGAATGAAAAGATGTGTATACACTGGCCTAATATCGGTGCAATTAGAAGCCAAGCGGTGTGTTCCTGACTGTAATCACTTCAAGAGAGAGTCATTTCGTACAGACAGAAAATCCTCTGTTCGCTCTAAAGAACATCTTTCATCGCTGCCATTAATTGATCAGGCCTCATTTGGAAAACTAAATATTGACTTTGGTTTTCAGTAACTGTTGAGTATTTAGGTTTTGACGAAGCCTCTGGTGTCCTACACTACTGATTTAAATATTAAAGTGCTCCCCAGGAAACTAAACACTGCCTAAAGGGGATTCACCTGAGAGTTTCCCTCAGTGTTTCTAGGCAGCTTTAGTGGATGTTGGCATTACATTCTCACATTCTTCTGTTGTTTTACGGTCTCTGTGGGAGACCAAGTGAGCTACAGTTTAACAAACCTCATTCATGCTGACACTGTCAAAACTAACCCGAGAGAGGAAAACAGCTTTTGATTACTGTGGAGACCATTGATCATCTCATCAGTTTGGTTGCCGCCAAATCTCTATGCTAATAAATTAGTCAGTTGTTGAAAACTCTACTTACCTATGCGCGGTGCTTGTTCTCGTATGAGGGGGGTTTGTGGATGACAAGTTAAAACCAACAAACCAGGCTGGTTTAATTATAAAATGATTTTTTGGATTCACATTTGTAGTGATAAATAGCAGCAGACACATTCACATCTCTTCAGTCTACATAACCAAACATGTTGACATCTCCAAGTGTCTCTTTTCACACACTGCACAGAGAAGCCATTCAGCACTCAAACCCGCACAAAGGAAAGACACAGCAGACAGTAATTGGGTTCTGTTCTGTGAGAACACGCTTCTCTCGTTTTCATTCATGGGCTAGCGGGATTAAAAGGGTTTACCTCAAATTAGTTTGAGCTGGGTGACATCATCTGTTGAAGTAAGAGTTGGAACTTCCTGAACTTTGAGACCTGATGCTCTTGAAGTGGGCTGTAGGTGGGAACTAGGGGTTAGGGATGTTTTTGATGTCCAAGTAAAGAAGTAACGGACCAGGCTGGTTTCTGATGTCAGTGCTAGTTGTTTGGACATTCTTATTCCTTTATTTGTTCTCTTCCTTAAGTTAAGAATATTAACACATACAATGCAGAAATGTACAGCAAAAATACAAGCTGGTGGTTTAACATTTATTTTATTCTACTTATTATAAGGCTAGTTTTCATAATTTAAAACACACATTTACAAAAATACATTCTCTAAAATATAATATACTGAACAATTGTTTATACACACTGACACATTTGGCCCAACAATACTCCTTTCTTAGGGCATCAAATGTGTCTGAATATAAAAAAGAACCTTGTGTAACATCTCTTAAAATAAAACAAAAGTACAGGGAAATAAGTCAGCACTAGCAATCAGTGCCCTCAGCGAATAGCAACACTCCACCTTTTGGGATCTTTTAAGTTTTGTTTCAAAATTAAGTTTAGATTAGTTTCTACAAGACTGCTTTGCAGTCACACTAAAATTTTGATGTCAATTAAAAGGTTCACAATTTTTACGTATGACCATATGACCCAAATATTAAGTTACACTTTCTAATGAACACCAAGACATTATCCGTAACTACAACATTCAGCTGAATGATAAAATAACTCTTTATTCTAATACACTTCCCAATGTAATTCAACAGTTCTGCCAAAAAAATGTTTGTTATATTCAGTATGCTATAAAACCTCATCATACATTCAGAAATCTACAAACATGGGTCCACCCATTTATATCATTGTGATGACAGCAAAGCTGACAATTTGCAAGGAATATTTTTAAGAGTAAGTGCTTATGTTACTCAACTAGTACAATGAACAATGTTTACGACAGATCCTTTGTGGATAAGCAGAGGAAATTAAAATATCACTTGTAAGCATTTATAAAAAATGAAATGCAGTCCTTTAAAACGTGTGCACTTTCTAACAAGTGCAAACTAAAGACAATATGCCTCTTCAAGGTAAATTTGCGTGTAGAAACCACAACAATGCCCTCTTTTCTTCTGACCAGCGAGTCTATCTGCAAGCGCAGGTCTCTACAGACATGTCGGGGTAGATCTTCAACACAATGTTTTTGCTCTCATCCAGAAATAGTACACTGAGGGGTTTCATCTTCTCTGGGACACAGCAGGGCTCTGGGATACCTGGAATTATCCCTACGGCCTTGACTATGCTCTGGATGGTTGCATGGTTGGAGGGGCGGACCACCTGAAAAGGGCAGAAAAGAGAGGATAATGAGGTATGGTAGCGTTTAGATATGCAACTTTTGTTTAGCTTTCTTCAATGAAGCAGAGGAAATTATGTCTTACAACACCCTTCTATTATCCAGAACAGAGGAACTGTAAAACTGGCTCATTTCAAAAGAAAATGTCTTCAAAATGTGCTTAAAACCCCCATTAAGCGTACAATTATTAGACTGAAATTGCACATAAAGTCAGTGTGCTTTAGTTGTGCTGGAACCGAAATATTTTCTGAAGGGATTCTTTGTTTAAAACCTCTGGCTAGAAAAGCTGTATTAACCATAGTCATTTTTAAATATTTCAACATGTCTAAACGATTCACATTCGCATATGCTGATCCTCGCCATGAGGTTCTCTGACCTTTGGAATGGGGAATTCACACGTTCCTGCACAGTAGAAGGCATCGAAAGACTTGGGAGACAAGATCCATTCGTTCCACCCAATATCTGCAAAGTCCACCTTCAAGTACCTCCTGGAACAGCTGCGAGGTTCTTTCCACTGTCTCCTCCGAGCCTTCTTCATGGTTTTCTCATCAAACCGGAGAACCTGAGACTTGCCGAATCCATCAGCATGCTCCTGGCCTTTCCTCCGACGTTCTTTTTTAAAGGGCTTTGGCTTGAGCGCAAAGTAAGCGCTTTCCCACATATCGTGCTGTTTGAAGCTGTTGTACTCCACCTCTGGGAGCTCGTTGTTCTCAATGGGATCAGAGAAGTCCAAATCCAGCTCCCGCTTCACACGTATGTCAGGTGAGGAGTCTGGAGACTGTGTTGGCTGCTGGTCTGCAATGAAAGGGTCATATCTCTGTAGGCTCGCAGCCACGCTGTTGGGCTCGGAAATTGCCAGGTCATTAGCGTACACCAGCAAATATGGAAGGCTGGAGGATGGGAGCTGGTCCTGATACCTTTGATACTGCTCTCCGTAGTCAAACTCCACAGTGATCAAAAGGTGATTCTTATCTCGGGCCTCCTTTATAATGACAGACACATCCTTGCTTTGCCAGGTCCCACGTCTGTGAGGAACTACGGTGATGTTTCCGAGTAGAGATCCTGGGGCTGAGCTGAAGGAGGGAGACCGGAATAGAAGACGGACAGAGGGTAGCAGATGCAGGTTCGGGGTGCGACAAGAGGGGTTCTTGAAGCGCTTGCAGAACCAGGACCTCTGCCGTCGCCGTTTGTCAGAAAAGAAGTGAAACGTAGATGTGAGAATCACCTCAGATCCCTGAAGAGTAGTAAGATTCAACCAGTACGAGACCCTCTCCTCCACATTCTCTGCAAAGATACGAGAGAAACTGCTGAGTTACATATTAATTATGAATATGGGCTCAAACAACAGGCTTTTTGTTCTGTCTATGGGGTTGGAGAAAGCACAAGGAAGTGAGGAGACATTTTACTCCAGCAGACATATGGAAATGTTTATTTAGGTTCCCTTAAGAGTTAGAACCTGCAACAATGTCAGTCTTTTAATCGGCATTGATTAAATGCTTTAGCAGACTTCAGAAAAAAAAGACTGCATTGTTTCATGAGAGTGTAGAAATTGTATTTATTTGTAATGTTTTGATTTAAACAGGGAATGTTAATGTAAAATAGCTACAAGAATCACAACAATTATAAGCCTGCTCTTGACACTGCGCATTTATCATGCATAGTGCACAATTATCTGTATATATTAATTATAGCTTATAAGTAACTGTTTTCTAACATTTTATTAACAAAAGTTCAAAAATTGCCTGCGGAGGTAACCATAGCAACAATTCCGTTCAGTAGCCTATTGCACAGTATACAAAACATAGTTGTTTTTATATAATATTTTTATAAAATATTATATATCTAGACAGTGCAAGCACACCATAAAAACATAGAAGTAACCCATGTCACTTGCTCAAGACAAACTCTTGAGAACTCTCAGAGAATCACTGATAGAAATTTGTCCAAAAAATTAACCCTCGCATAAATTATTAAATGGCCTGGTTTAGGTAAACCAAAACCAAGTCACTCAGAAGACACACTTAAGCTAAAACAAGTAGCCTAGCTACTATTGTAATAAATGTAGCGTTTTATCAAACATTTAAAACTTAATATAAATACAGAGACTATTTGTACGTTGTTAGGTATCGAGTTTATTTTTTATGCTACTTACCAGGTTTTGCTTTAAAACTTCTTACAGTATTTCCCTCTTTGAGTCGGTTAGGTTCAATGTTGTACTTCTCATACAGTTTAAACATATGCTGTGAGAGCGCATCAGTGGCCACGAGCGCGTCTGTCGTGCTGTCGCGCGCACTTCTCCAAACAGCTTCAGACGCGTCAGTATCAGAACCGACCCAAAGCAGTAACAGGTGCGTTAAAAAGACACATTTAACCGTCATGTTGCGAATAAACAAAAGCTTCCAAACGACTGAATGCAGCGTAGCTTAAAAAACGCGCTAGCACATACTAAAACAAGGTTTCCAGTATGACAAATTCGGAGTGGCGTTTCCCAGTGATGCGGTTTGTAATGTCGCCGCTTTTCCCGCTTTTTAACGCAGTGCAGAGAGGATGTTCTTATAATGTTTAAGAAGTTCTGTCGGTCTCGTGCGTAATCTGTGATACATCCCTTATTTCTTCTGACCGCCACTATCCACGAGAGCAGGCATAAGCGGAGTGAGGTGCTGACGTATCCGCCCATCAGCCAACGGGAGCGGCTGCTACATTACACCCAATTCAGCAGGAGGCCAACAAGAGGACAAACCCAGCAAACATGCACTTTCACAGTTTAAGGTGCGAGATTATTGTACTGTATTTTCCCTTTTCACAACAAGCTCTCAAAACACTACTTTTTCATTCAAAACAGATCAAAACATCAAACAGATGGCTAATAGCTTTTACAAAAGTTTGATGAAGTAGGTTAGTGTTTACATTTTCTTTCATTTAAATCAGCAAATTTAAAGTTACATTTTGGTTTTACAAATCAAGAAGATAATAATGCGTTCATCATAATACTAAAACATCTATGTTTTAGTTTACACTCAATATTTCTGCAAACGTTAAAGATTTACATTTTATTCAATATGCTTTAAAACCTTTTTGTACGCATCCAGTAATCTACAACCATAAATATTAGTCCAAACGACATGTAGCCTATGTCATGGTGATGGCAGCAAAGCTGACCTGTTTTAAGAAAGCAAGCCTAAGAGCTCATGTTACTCATCTAGAATGATACAAAGTATCCTCATGGAAATTAAGGAATGGAAAATAAATCTGACATATAATCATAACATAAATCTGAATTAATAAGTTTAACGAAAGACAAGAAGCTATATGTGCATTTTTCCATCTATATCAAAAAACAGGAGAGTACAAATCCGAAAAGCGTAAACCCAAAAGGCTACTTTGAAAGAGTTTTGAATATTTATTTGTGAGTGCCTTTGCTTGATTTCATTATAGTGATTTCATTCAGTACATGAAGCACACTGGGGGAACGGCCCTGTCACCTCTGTTTTTTGTGTGGAGTGTCTGCAGCCCTGTGCCAACAATGCTGGTTCTGTGAAAGCCCGGAGCTCCAGTGGAGAGACCATAACAAGCCCGGCCGTTTGGGTCATTGCGTGCCATTAAACACCTCCTGTGGCCCCTGGGGACCCCACTGGAGACCCCCATTTTACTTCACACTTGAATGTGTCTTAAATCTGCATTAAAAATCTGATGTTCCTGCCCACTAGGACACTGTTACTGAGTGAATCAAGGGATAAATCGAGTAGGAGGGGAGATGTTCTGCTCTGCTTTGTTTCCACCCCTCTTTTTATTGTCCAACTGTGGGAAGGCGAAGCCTTTAAGCTTCAGAATCCTACACCGCTTTTAAAAATGAATAAAAAACAGAACAAGGGTGAAAGAATTCAAATTAACTCTGGTTCACAGAGACCTTTGATTCTTCAATATGGCTGCATCACTTGCTCTCTATAGCACCTGGGAGAGACCAGCCCTTTCTCAGATCCTGCTGGGTCTGGATACTGTGAATGATTCTTTAATTAACAAGCTAACTACGGAATGATGCTAATAAGCATAAGGTCTTGTTTAAGGCTTGTCTCCAGGACAGATTCCCTTAATATGTTTGTCCTTTCCTTCCAAACAGCTAGTAGTCCTGGTCGCATAAAACACACTATTATTTTGCTTGTCTCCTTCCTTGCCTCTCAATCATGAGCTTTAAATGCTTTTTTGTTTTTTTTATAGTAGATTTCTGTGAATGAAAGATGTAAAACTTCTGTCATTCATATAAAAGTAAAATCTTCCATGCTTTCTTGCTTGCAGCTGTTGACATTTCATTTATTTATTTTTTATTTTTTGTATATGTCATACCACAGATAACCATGATATATAGGCTAACATTTTTAATTAATTTTCATAAAGAAAACTGACTGTGGGTAACCACTCATAACTCAGTGGATTTGTTATTTGATATGGCTAGCAAAAACAAACAGTGTTGCTTAACTCAATTGCTTGCTCTTAAGCAGTTTATGCGGTTTGCTTCATAAATGGCAGATGGGTCTTTTTGATTTCCTGAGGCCATTTCTTTTTGTAAGAAAAAAAAGAGGGAAGAATGAACTGTCATTTGTGGTCAAACAAAACGAAATAGCATTAATTATATTCTAGTGACAAATGCTAGATCATCATGAAATTAGCATTTGTTATAGCATGAACAAATAATTCGATTCATGTAACTGAATCCTTCATGTCCCTATAGGGCATCCAGTGCTGTTTATCTGTTTCTATTACTATAAATGTGCTCAAAAAACAAAACAAAAGATAGTAGAAACAATTGCACTGTAAAATTAATGTAGCACAGAGAGAAAATTCTAACATTGATTATTATTATTTGACATAAAAGCTCTTCACTTTGCCACTTAAAAAGAAGTAACTCCCTCCCTTCATTTTATGTATATTTGTAGAACTTCAGTAAAAAGGAAGTGGCTGCTGATATTAGACGGTAGAGGTTCAGGTCCTCTGGCACCAAGACAAATGCATTTTAAGCATCCATCTGTCAGCGTCAAGATTTCTTAAAGGCAGAACGCAAGTAGTTGCCTGCTCTCTGTGTTTTTTCTTTCCCGTTTGCATTGGCTATGTGTCTCATAGCTCAAGTGAAATACAATTATCCCTGCAGTGCCTTGAGTGATCAGTCACGTCTCAAAATTCTGGTGCTCTTGGACATGCACAATATCAACGTGCCAGTCTTGCCAAATGGACCTAATGGCAAAGAGCCTTAGGTCTTAAAGGCTAAAGCACTGGATGTATTTCAAAATACTCTGAATCAAGTATATTTATGTAAAGGATTCTTGGTAACAATTGGGGTAACAATTCTCTGGGTTTATGGGAATGATAAAATCATAATGGTAGTGCTATTTTTGAAAATTCATATTTGCATGGTGAAACATGCTGGGATTCACACCAGATAGATACACTATATTACCAAAAGTATTCGCTCACCTGCCTTTACTCATTCTATGAACTGAAGTGCCATCCCAT
>JAUMHR010000063.1:13723304-13771586 GCA_032361145.1 Enteromius fasciolatus | reverse complement strand
TTTGATTTGCACATCAAGAGTGTTTTGAAAACATAAGGAAGTGATGTCATACCGATCGGTCTTCACACGCGAACCAAAACCTATATCCTTATACAAATCCTGGCCAGGACGCGTCCGGGGAAAATGGCACGTATGGTCACCCTAGTCATCTGGCAAAAGAAAGACAAGGTAAGTAAATCATACAGCATTGGAGATGAGACTTCTGGTCTTCTGGCGTTCCAGCTCCTCTTCTATATCCACCTAGCCGTGACCGATTGGCCTGCACTGGCGATTTCGTTTTGCTGTGGATGAGTTGCCAAGGCAACGCTGATCTCCTGCTGGGCTTCCTGCCACAATATATATATATATATATATATATAAGCAAAGAAAGTAATATTAAATGTAGAATATTATTCAAATATCAGGCAATATCGAATACATAATACTTTAGACATCATAAAACACACATCTGTTTATTTTTATTTTACATGGGTCTGAAATTCTGCAAAGACAATACTTGCCATGTTCTGCTTGGTACCAAGATGTTTTTTCATCTTAATTTAATTTAGTAGAACTCCAGCACAAATGTTTACTGGAAACGAGTTTTACCCTGAGCTGAGTTGGCTTTTTGTTCCTGTGAATGTGTACAGTTGATTGGTTTCATTATTATACTCCCAACTCTTCTGTCTTCCAGCTCTTCTTAGTCATAATACCTTTTTAGTTCTCCTCATGATCCAAGGTTTTTTCCCACAAAACTCTGCTCCGGGTCCGTGGGGTGTCATGTGTGTTGTTGCTGCAGGTCAGTGGGCTGGAGCAGATAGAATCATTATTTGGTTAGCGCTCACACCAGCTGGCATTCTCTCCCTGTGAATGAAGAGGCCTTTGTGGACAGTCAAGAACCCGCTGGGCATGCTGAAAACACATCCACAACATGAGGAGCCGAAAGAGGGAAGGCCTCTGCAAAAATAGAGACGACCAAGGCCTCTGCCAGTACAATCACGGCAGTCCTCATGTTCTGTCAGAGTCTTACCCGAGAGACGGCCCTCGGGACACCATGAGCGCTGGTGAACTCATACAGAATACCTTCACACTCATTGTGGGCTCCTCCACACGAGAACGAGAGCCAAACGTCTGAAAAGGTATCCTCGCTGCCGGGTTTGAAAGATTGATGTAAGAAAGGGCTCCTCGTGTCCAAGCAAAGCAAATGGATGAAGTAAGAGTGTAAATGTAGAACTAAAAAGAGTTTCAAATATTACTAAAAGATAAAAGCGTGCTTGTCAAGGGAGCCTGCGAACCAGAGGCTTGTCTGTCAGCACAGAGCTTTTCGGGATGTAAAAGCAACACTTAACAGCACAGCAGTGTCTCCGAGACAAGTGACAGCACAAGATTGATGAGTTTTGTCATCCTTGGTGGGATTGGTGCATCAAGTTAATAGCGTGGTGCCGTTAACTGAGGAATAATTGCTATCACATGTGAAAATGACAGCAGCCTCTGTGGCAGGTGTGGTGTTGCCTGCAGGTCTCAGGCTCTCTACCTGCGAGATCAAAGCAGGTTGATCGCTTACCTCACAAGCAAGGTCTCCTGTAACCCATGACCTCAGCCTGCTCTGTCCAGTGATACAGCATTACTGAGGGTGTCATGGCATGTCATGTTGTCTTTGCGATGCTTTACTGACATTTGGCAGAGATGCTTTAAATGTTTCCAAGATATTCAATCTCTAATCTTTCAATCTCTTTACTAAGTTTGGCGAAGTCATTTACACACACAATAGTACTAAAAATGTTGGGGTCAGTGAGATTTTTATTCAGCAAAGATGCATTAAATGGATCAAAAGTAACAGTAAAGAGATTTATAAATTTCCAAAAGAATTTACGTTTAAATACATGCTTTGATTTTGAACTTTTTATTAATCAAAGAATACACTTATTATCACAAAAATATGAGCAGCATGGTTTAACATAATTTTTTTTTGAGCATTAAATCTGCATATTAGAATAATTTCGGAATTTACGTGACACTAAAGACTGGATTAATGACTGGAGTAATTGTAATCATATTCCACAACACTGCCTTGAACTTAGTCTTGATGAACACAAGACATTTGTGAACAGTATAGTGTACAGTATGAGCGCTCAGTTTTACATACAGTAAATATGTACAGTAATCATGATAATTGCGCATTTTCTGAACTTTTAAATCTTGCTGTTCACGGCACTCACACATAAGAAATATAGAATATCACACGCTTTCACAGTTTAAATCCAGTTTGTTCCTGTTAAATTTCCCTAAGGTTCTCTTTGTTGGTCTATACCAGATAAACAACATTTCAAGGTATTTTTAAATTGCTGGAAAAACCATTTAACGCCACAGGGAGTCTGGTACTGTAAAGACATTAAAAATAAATACATAAACCTGAAATTGGAGATAAAGTCATCAACACAGCAAAAAATGCCAAAGAAATCCACGAGCGGGATTTAAGGTTTATTCAGTCACTGCTTTGCTCTTCTGGTGCTGGTTTTTAACCGCTAAAAGCACAGCTCTTAAAAAAACAGGACTTACATGTAAATCCTGAACTGTGTGCTTTCTATTCACTGCAGCAACACACTGACACAATGGGTGACGGTAACACATGCTGAGAGGGCCAAAAAGCAAAGAAATAGAATGAAGGTTGTTACTGCTTTGCACCCTTTTCATTCTGATCATTTACATTTAGTCTTCTAGATTTGCAGTCCTTCACTGTGTGTTTTTTTTCTGTTCAAGTAGCAGTATTTTTCATATAAATTCATGCATTGTTTCCCAGGGTTACTTCTGGGGTTCTTTAAATGGCTCCAAAATGTGCATCTCAGAGCCTTCTTATGAAAACAGATTTCCCTAATTCCCAATTGAGCATGAGTCATTTACTTCATGCACTTAAAAGTTGTCACTCATACCTGTACAAACAGGGGTACCCCATGACACACTTTTTGCAAGTGAGGCGTATGGAAAAACCCAGTATTTCCCAGAGGCTGCAGTGTGCCCGGTACACTTCAAACAGGGGTGGAAGGTTTGCACCATCAATGGGGCTTTTCTCCAGGTAAGTGCAATCCCTCTGGCTTTGGCCAGGGTAAATGTCAGGCATCGGGAAAGTGAGTTTATCTTGGACCGGGCTGGCATTTTTACACCTTTCGTAAAAGCTTATGTCTGACCGCTCTGCCACCAGGCTTTCCTCACTGGACAAGTGGAGGTGTTTTTTCTCAGAGGTGGTGGTCAGTCTTTTGTTGGTTGTGCTGTATAGTTTTATAGACTCATGAGATTCATTTGATTCAATATGACTACAGTGTTTGTGCTTGTTTATGTTTTTAATTCTCTAAAATCTCATAAAAGGCATTTTTCAAAAACTGGACTAAAAAGTCTTGCTATGTTTTTAATTGATCGCTAAAAAAACCTGCAAAGAGTCATTAATTCAAACATCAGACTGTATGCTGTGTGGCCCTAATTTGAATTGCTGTATGTTTCATGACAAATCCACGTTTTCATTTAAGCTACATATTTCTCCTTTTTATGTTTTGCATAAGAATACCATATCAAATGAGCTGTTTACATGCTATTATTGCAGATAAGTCTCGTCTC
Source organism: Enteromius fasciolatus (assembly GCA_032361145.1). Taxonomy (NCBI): domain Eukaryota; kingdom Metazoa; phylum Chordata; class Actinopteri; order Cypriniformes; family Cyprinidae; genus Enteromius; species Enteromius fasciolatus. Next base: position 13,767,998 of record JAUMHR010000063.1, on the reverse strand, counting down.
CCCTAGCGATGTCATTTTTGAAAACTAAGCAGAACAAGTGCAGCCTTCTATAATGGCAGTTGTTGTTTGTTTTGCTAACCCACTAAGATGGTTAAGGTCTCCGAAATGGCAGACTCTGCTTTAGGGCTGAATAAGACATAGCAAGGCTGATGTAGTCAGTTACAATGCAACGTTTCTCCCTGCTGTGCCACCCATGAGCTTAAATTGCTAATGGCCCTGCCATGTATAAATACCATTCTCTAGCTAATTAGTCACACTCACCCGCTGAGGGCTGCGGTTGCAGCTCAGACTGTAGGTGAGGCCAAAGGCCCACGTTTTAAATTCTCTCCTGCAAACAATACATGTCAGAAAGCTTTATCAAGATCATCCTTCTGCGGCATTAGGGCGGTTGGCTGAAGCTTTAAATGGGACAGCAAAATGCCGGCAAATTCATAAAATAGGAAACTCAAGCTATTATGACGCAAGAAAGTAGGCCTCATTTGAAGAATAAATATGGAGGAAGGAAATTTTCTGCCTTAAAAAGTTTGAAGCATAAGTAAACAAGTGCATTGATTTATATCAGTTGTCATGCTTTTGTTTGTGGGTCAAGGCAATTGAAAGTTCTGTAGTTTGCTGCAATGTCAAGTAACATTAATCATTTTCATGTTGATGATTATTACAGTACATCCTCATGAGATTCATAATTTTTAATTCTTTCAAAGACCTAAGAATATCTTTACTCACCGAATGAACTTGACAATCCTAAAGTGTGAGTTACTTTTTGGAAGAAGATGGATGGAGAACTAAACCAGATTCAGTTGCATCTGTTACAGTTGCAGCAAATGCAAGTGCATTGGTCTTTGGCATGGTGTAAAAAATATGGCAAGGCGTATGGAAAGTGAGAAGATTGTCAGTGTTTTACAAAGAGAAGAGCAGATGGCCTGGATCTTGCCTCTGGCATTCGTGCCCTCTCCCGCTTCTACTATTAAAACATGATGGGTGGAGGAGGGAAACTTAATATTTCAACTCTGGCTAACAATTTGTGAGCTTCACACTTCACAACAAAGGCGACTAAGTTCTTTGTTGGATGGCATTAATCATGGCATTGAACCTCAGTGTTACCAGCAGTAAAAGGCAGCCATAAAAAACAGGGGTGCTTTCATTTACTGTTTCGTTAAGATCTGTGGTCCCAGGGACACTAGACATTTTCTTTTGGGGATATTTCATGTCATCGCTGTTGTTTGCCATGGCTCGGCTTTCATGTGTGATTGTGATGCATTTTCTCAGACTCAGTTTTTGAAATGTTGATACCTTTTGTACTGTATCAACATAGTTTAAAAATCATTTATTTATTTTATTTTTGTTCTTTCTTGCTTTGGATTCTTTAAACCATGTGTCAAACCTTTCCTTTAAGGTGCAAGATTTAGCCATTTGAAACTGATTCTCAGTTTTTTTAAATAAAATACTTTGTAGATTTTTACATATAAAAATGTAAAAAATAAAAAAGGCAATTTAATCATTTATAGTAATTAACTTTCTCTAAAATATGAATATTTGGTGGAAATACTGTATTGAAATTTATGGATTATTCATTTATTTGAAATTTTAAGGCCCTCTTTGCCATTTTCTGTAACATTTTTGCCCCCGTCCCCAATCATTCATCGAAACGTTTTTTTAATTTTTTGCATATGGGAAACAAATACGTTCTGATAGTCCAGCTGATTTGAAAGAAAAAAAGAGCTGAGCTTTGAATGTTGTCCTCTCAGATGGAAGGGGAACCTCTCATGAAACGCCTGTTGTTTTTAGACGCTTGGAAAAAGTAACAGGCTGTTCTTCAGACGTAGGGGGATTCCATATGTGAAAACACGTCACCTGGGCTTCCCTCATCATCTTTTTCCTCTCTTTTGCTTAATGCTCTAATTGGTGCTGTTTTTGGACAAAGAAAAGGCAGTAGATTTAACCAGGTTGTTACGAATCAATTAAGTTGTTACTGAAGTAAATTGCTGGCAAAACACACAACATACTAACCCGTTTGAAGTGCCTTTTCTTGGCTCTCCTTCCAAGTTCAGTTCGCTCAGATCAGAGGGGCTGATATGCCTGATTATTGACCAATATTTGGAAGGAACCCGAGCTGTGGACTGGGGGCGACAGCTCTTCCTTTTGATTGGGTGAGTGATGAATTACAAGGAAGTGCGGTAACTGGAGCCGAATCTACCACACGATGAGAGGCGGCTGGAGTGTGTTTTATGTAGAGACAGACAAGCTCCCGTTTCCCATTGTTTCTGTCTGAGACTTCCATCAAACAGAGGGTTAATGTTACAAAAGTCTGAAACACTTGAGCAGTGTGTGTGTGTCTGCTAGTGACTGTCATTTATTATTAATGAAGTGACAACAGTGAAAGATGTGTGAGAAACATGCCACGTACCACATCGGTCATAGCCTGTATATAAATAAACTCCTTAATAATGCACACTTACGTGCCCCTTTTATAATATTTTATTTATAGCTATGTTGCTTATGGTGTAAACAATAAAAATGAAGTGGTTTTAATATGGGAAAACATATAAAGGATGATTTAAATCCAATCAATCAATTTGAGTTTGCAAAAGCAAATGAAGGCCATGTAGCTTTCTGATTTAAGTAGATATTTTATGGAAACTGGTTTTAAGTCATTTCCTATCCACACTTCATTATAACTTGTAGAAACACTCAAGAGCTGTCCATGGAAAACAGCACTGCGGTATTTTAAAGATGTTATTTCTTCAAGCTCCTGAGAGAAAATTCTTAGGTCATTCTAATATACGTATGAAACTACACATCTCTTCCTGAAGTTCAGAAATGAATGCACAGAAGAGAGGAAATTTCCTGCTCAGGAAAAACAGATCTTATCAGACTGTTGCCCCAGAAATATCAGAGGTGCCGCTGAGTCTTCTTGCGCCACCTATGGGTGTACTTTAGTTTACCTCTATTTATCTACCTTTTCTGTTGTTGTTTTGTTCTGGCTAAATGTTTACATATTTGTTTTCTTATTTCTTATCTTTAGTATGTCACAAAGCAACAAACAAGTGTCATTAAATCAGTCCATACCACTATAAGTCTTTTGAACACATATGATCTTATTTATGCACTGCTAAAGCACAAATAAAGAAGTGACTGTACTAGCAAAGCCACATTATCAGCCTGCTGATCACATGGCCCATGGCGGACCACATCTGATAAAGTAACTCACTTTCCATGGTGCCTGAATGAGTCAGCGTTCATTCACAGCTATCAAAGCCACTATTTCTGACAGACACTCAGGGGAAGAAGCGACTGCTCAGCATCATTTGACATTATCTTTATGACACTGACCTATTTGTGGCCTTTATCACTCCACACATCACAGCGATATTAAAACGAAGACTACTATTTATACTATAAGGGAGATTTCTGCCTTTGTCTTCGTGAATCCAATTAGTCTACTTAATAACCAGGAAGATCCATTGCACACTTTGTGGCCATCACATTTAATGTCTTAAATCAAATCAAATGGCAAATGAAGGCAGCAAGGAAAGGCAGCGTTCTCCTGTTCTTCGGGCGGAAAACAAATGACCCGAATTAGGGGTCTCATCAGTCCTGTCTCCCGGATCAGAGCTCCTCTGCCTGTCAAAGTCACGTTTTAATCGCCATGGTAATTTGAATTCACATTAATGAAAACAAATGGCTCCCTGAGCTCCTGGCGCTCAGTGTAATAAATTATTATTGCTCCCAACAATCACATCTCCCTGCATTTTTCAATTACACGCCCCCTGTTGAGTTGCTCAAGGATAGTCTGCTTTGATGAAGATAAACGATCTTCCCGGGACGTCGGAGTGTCTGCTACCTCATTGTAATAGTTTTCTAATTTAGGCACATCTTGCATGATGTGAGACATGATTTATCTGTCTATATCTCTGGCTTGACATCTCAGTAATGTAATTGAAAGCAGGTGCTAATTACACTTCTGATTGGGCAGGAACATTAACAAACAGAGGACGGCGTGTTGATCAGAAAACCTATTTTCCACACAGCGATTTAACAGTAATTAACATCATGTCAGCAAGTTTTCTTTATAAAAGTCAAAGTCTGGGTTTTACTTTCTGTGGACAAAGTCTTTGGAGTAATCAAGGCGCTGCTGTTTCAAAGTGTCATTGGTAACCACTCCATCTGGCATTGTGGTTAATTGGCATCCCAGATTGCCCTACAAGCCAAGTAATCTGTTGTCCAATGTCACCATCCCCCTGTCTGTCACCGCGAGTGGCTCAGGTTTCCCGATCCAAGCTGCTCCCTGCCGCTGACGCAAACCGGATCCCTGGTTGTATGGTGCACTGTAAAACAACTTTCAGATTTATCACCTTTGAAATAATATTTCTCATTCTTTATCCACAATAAAAATGATCGACTGGGCCAACGTCAACAATAGCGATAGGAAAAAACATACAGAGTCCTGTGAATTGTTTAAACACGCCTACATCGCACACTCGGGGCGGTGATTTATAATCCGAATACACGCAACTCAGTGTACCTCTGGATCTCTGGAGAGCCGTATTAGTCCTGTCATCTCTTCAACAAAGAACGTGAAGTTCTGGAGGCTCGGATTGCAAGGGAACATCATTAAGATGTAATTGCTGAATGGTTAGCATAGCTGGGCACTGGATTTAACTGCACTTTGAATAAAGGTGTTCATTCTAACAGAGCAGCCTTTGGGAGCACGCTGCCAACCCACAGTGGTGTTAATGACAGGCCCTCATTCAATGTCTTTCACTACCTGGAAGAACTTACGATAATTGTTCTGGTGTCGTGGAAAAGCAAGTTTTTGAGGATGGGCCGAGACAGAGGCCAGCCAGTGGGTCTAAAAACAGATGGGCTCTTCTACTCACAAGTATTTTTTGTCCTAACAAAAATATCTTTGTACATTGTCATTTTATATAGGCCTAAAATCTAAAATTATTTGAAATAATCACATAAGACAGTCATTTTTATTTAATAAAATATATATATATATATATATATTTTACATTCAAATATTAATTTATACATAATTCTACTAATAAAAGAATTATTATGCATATTTTATATAATGCAAGATTTTTTTTAAATCTAAGAAAGTTGGTATTTTTATCATTGTTTATAGGAATTTAATGTATCATCGTCATTATTATTAATAATAAAATGTATCATTTATTATACCAATAATGCTATAATAATATCTGCCGAAAAACTAATGTAATGCTAAAAACTGATTAAAAAATAAATAAATTGTGTTTAAGTTTCAGTTTTTGCAATATATGTAGAAGACTGGATAACATGCATAACAATATGAGTTTCAACTACAAGAGGACAGTTTAAAGAAATAAAAAGAAACTGTCAATCAGTAATACCTGTCATTCACTGAACAGACAGGTCAGGTTAACAGGGGGTCAAGTTGCTCTGTGTCCCGCTTACTCAAAATGAAACACCATAACCACAGCTGCAACGGCATTCACTTTTCACAAGCTTGGCCTCTTGTCTGCTGGCAGGCTTAATTCTGAAAAATAACACCAAATGCTCTTCCACTCAACATACGGACAGACGGTTATGTCTTCAGAGCATTCTCACTGAGTGACATGAAAAGGTCTAATCACCAGAGAGGTCCTCCAGTGAGCACTTTTCAGAAACATTTTTGGTTATTTCATTGACTTTACATGTCCTTGGAGAACCACTGAACCCTTTAATATGATGTAGATAAGGGTTGGCTTGCAGATGTACAATTCGTTCTACCTCCCAAGTCATCACGCTGGTAATGACTGTTCTTCCATATTAGACTCTTGGCACAGTGCGATATAAAGGGATTGATTTACCCATCTGAGCTCTAAAAAGTCTTTATAAGGTTAAGTCTGCATGCTTAGGAGTGGTGCTTTTGTTGGGACCATTTTTTGAAGGCCTGAAATAACAAGAGTGTTGACGCAAAGCATGATTCAAATGTATACATCCAACAACAAACTGAAGGCCTTATCTTATGGCAATTTCACAATAATGGGCCATCTCATGCAAAGTACTGCCAAAAGGGAAACTTCTGTATCAACATTTGATATATATATATAGAACAATTTACAACCTCCACATGATTACAACCGGACCTAAAAGTCTGACTCATCGTAATTGACTTCTCTTAAAACCCACAAGTGTAAGTGATTTTTAAGCCTATAATGACTGGTTGGTCTGTCTGTGTCACTACGCAGTCACAGAAAAGACGTAAGGGAGCTATAACAAAGGACAATGTAAAAAACAAACAGACGAGCACCAGCTGCCCTGCATCGGCCCAGATGGGCTCAGACTGCTCCTATTCAGCAATCTTCCTTTCTACTTCCTGAATCCACAGACCTTTAGATTCCCTCACAGTTCACTTTACTTTCTACGCAACAGGAGCTGAATCGTCAGCAACCGTAAAGTTCAATCAGATTCACTTTCCATACATAACTCATAGGCCTTTTGTGCACTTAAATACTTTTAAATGTGCTGCACTGTGTGTAATTCCCTTGCTTTTCATTGTAATAAACTATTTTTTAAGATAAAATCTATGCCTCATCTTGTAGTGCTCAAGAAACCTAGTCATATTTTACAGCGCACACTGGAAGAGAGCCCTTCCTGCTGTTAATCAGATACATGGCTACATGGGGGATACAGTGCAGGTGGAACACTATTACTTACCTCCTAGTCAACACCTGCCCTGTTCCTCTAACCACCCGTACTCTTCTGCTTTTCCCATCATTTCCTCTCTTCCTCTTTTTCTGAATATAAGAGGTCCATAAGTGAAGCTCCAGCTGTATGTATACAAGACGTCCTCTGTCTGCGTAATATAAGTCTCTGGTTGCTCTCAAAGATCCATTGGCTCCCCTTTATGAACTGATTCTTTGCTCTCTATAATTCTCTGCAGATATTCACTCAAGGGTTTTGTAAATGAGGCATCTAGTTGCAAACAGCACACGCTCAAATGACTTGGATGAGTTTAAACTCATTCAAAGCAGCTCAAAAAAAATAATACACTTACATAGATGTAGCGCTACTAGTAGGCTATATGATTCATAAGTAACCATATTACTGTATTCAAACACAAAAATTACATAGGCAGAAGAAACAAGCAGGAAAAGACGATTAGAATGTAAGAAAACAAAAAACTGGAAGTATTTGAAGCCTCAAACATCACAAATTATTATTGCACTAATGCTGCATTCCAGACAGGTTTTTGAACCTGTTATTCACGACTCTGTAGTGTTCCAGGCAAGTCACGCCAAACTGCCTATGAGCACAAGGAATTGTGGTAAGTACATGCAGGGGTGTCGTAGTTGGGTGAAAAGTGGGACTGAATTACCAGGGCCCCAAATGGGGGGAGGGCCCCTGAGGAGTGAGATTTTATTTTCTTTTAAATATAATTTTAAGATCACAATAAATGTTGTTAACTAATGTAAATGCTAATATTTTGGGTAAATATTTTGATGTATTAAATGGTTTCGTAGTTAGTTGTGAACCTCAAGCTTACGGGGGCCCGTGGCCACTGCTTGTGCATAGGGCCCAGAATTTGGTGCTACGCCCCTGAATACATGTAAACAAACCAGCATTGCAGACCGTATGTGGATTATGCTCATTTACACACATTTCTATCGCCAAATGTGCTTTCCTTGCCTTTTTGACGGAAACGGAGCAGGAAAACGGTGCATAAGGCAAAAGAAACTATTTTACATTTTATTTTAGTGTACAACTTGCATAAACACAGTAACCGTAGGGGCAGCGTTGCTGTTTCGCGGGCTATGTGACATTATTAATTTGTTTCAACATTTATTGTATATTCTGTTTTTCACACATACTCTGTGTACTCTATGTTCAATACTTTGTTGTAGCCTACAATAAAAAAAAAAGATCTAGAACAGGTTCACGAGTGGGAAGTCACGGGTTTGACTGCCATTCCTGTGCACTTCAGCTTAAAACCACGACTTTGTAGCGTTCCAGGCAAATCTCGCAAAACTGCTAGATTTAAACAAACCAGCTTGGCGGCCCGTTAAGAGCTTATGCTCATTTACAATCATTTCTATCGCCAATGGTGCTTTCCTGCCTTTTGGGGGGAAACGGAGGAGGATAAATGGCGCATAAGACAAGAGAAGCTGTTATACCTTTTATTTTAATGTACTTCTTTCTGGATTCTGAATTCTGTTTGCATTATCAACAGTTCAATCTAATTCTGTGGAACCGCTTTAGGAGAACGTTGACAAGTTAGTGCTGTATTACATTGTGTGCTATTTTTACATTTGTTTCCAAAAAAGTTATGTCTGCACTGTACTGTGAACCCAAGAGTTGGTGGATTTACAAGGTGGCTATGAGATCATTTCCACACTTTCCACACTCTTATAAATCACTGGCTCTCTCCAAATACACAGTTCCAAATGACTTTACCACGACAATACACCCACTCCAGAGCTTTACGCAGAAAATGAAAGTCACTGTCTTCCTGAACTCTCCAGCTCAGTGACAATAGCAGCGGCTCTGGAAGTGTTATGAAACTGAAAGAAGAGCTCGGTTAGGGCTTATATTAATTCCTAAAGTATGTTCAAATTTCCGCACATGTGGTTTCAGTTGCATGATCAATGACTGGAGTATGTCAGATACCAACCACATCCTCCACCGGTTTCCTTCTTCAAGTGCACTAAATCAGACCTCGCTAAAGGAATTGATTGCTTCATTTCAGCGGGTTGCTATTGTCAATAAATGGAGTTTCGTAGAATAGCTGTTTTATAGTCACACTAGATAAAAAAATAAATCCTGCAGTATTTGCACAAACCAGAATAACAAATAAAGATATATAATATAGGATTGCCAACAACTATTGTTAACCAACACATTATGTTTACTATGAGGCAACGGTGGCATTGTTGGTCTTTACTAATTGGAAACATTTGGAGAACATGAAGAAAACAGAAGCAATAATGAAATCCAGATGGGTCCTTATTATTGCAAAACATGCCTAAAATCACATCAGCTAGGGGAAGAGTGTTTCATTTCCAACACATAAAGGTAGCTTCTCAGCAAAGAGTGATTGTTCAATTAATAATAATAGGGAACATCCCTCCTGATGTGAAATTACCACTCATTTGTGGTTTAGCACTTTACCGAATGTTGAAGACCGCTCAAGCGGCGGCTGCTATATAGTTCACAATACCAACAAGGCCTGGAACAGGCAAACTTGCTAATCGTGTTTTCGCACAAATGTTTGGCTTTGAAGGCTTTCCTCCTCTTTTGCGAGGTCAAAAGGCTTTCCGTGCTGTCACGGGAGCCCATGTGAGAGGCGGTATTTACTTTGCAGTAAAAGCAGAGTGGGAACACACTGCCCGTGTGCCACGGCTTTGGCTGTAAAGTCTCTGTTTTTGCTTCTCCTACTGAAATTTATCATCCACAGTGTGGCTGCAATGACATCTGGAAACCTCAGGATGTGTACAGATCAAGTGCAGGAAGAAAAGCTGAGATGTGCTGACAAAGGATTCGTGCTGTCTTTGTTATTAAATTGGCTACAGGTATGAACAGAAAATGTAAAGGAGTTGATGGTTATGTGTTTCAGTGCAGTGCAAGGTTATGTTAGCATGGTACATTGTAAAACATGGCTCTAAGTTTCCAACTTGAATATGATAAATGAATTTTTAAAACACATGAACACAATTATATAGTGTTTTTATTTGTAAAAATGGGTATAGGAAGAGTAATACATTTCTGATACATCTCATAACTATAGCTTATAATTGAGCTTTCCATTAAAGTACAAGGTTAATGATTTATAATGTAATACAGCAATACAGTTTGATCGCCTTTTCACACGGCCTGTGGAAAACTAATGCAAATAAATAATTGATTATAGATCAAATGGGACGATTTGCCCATGTTAAAAGCTCTGATGTGCTCTGATAGTCTATAATAAAACATAACTTTTAAGACATTAGTGTGCTGAAAATTATTGTGCTGTTGCTTTGCATCAAGCTAAACAGTGAGAAGTACTACACTATCACAGAATATTGGTCCATTAGCATTTCCAACCCAATCACACATTTGTGGCCTAATATTGTGAGACCGATGTCTTCAGAAGGTTTACTGCAAGCGTTCTTTCTCCATTACATGTGTAAGCAGATACATGCTCTGCTTTCCAAAGTCAAATCCTGGTTTCCAAGCGATTACGCCTGCTGGCAGACACTCACGGGGTACACATACAGATAAAAAGGCTGTGGTTTGTAATCTCATAGCATCAATCCTATTTCTTTGGGTTAATTCCTCCTGCTCTGACCTAATGTCAACTAAGAGGTAAAACAGCTTGTTTCAATCAAGAAGAGTGCAGATAAAGAAAGATGAGCGGTAAACTGCCCACATAGAGAAATTAAAAGGCACTTCGCTAAAAGTATCTGTCTAGCAGCTGGTTCTTCTGAGAGCGTAAAAAGCATTTGAACTGAAGACGGCCTCTCTCACAGCTACTAAAACCAGACGCTGCAATACTGTCAAAATCAAACCAGTAAAATACTATAATACTTCTGTTCAAATGCGAAAAGAAATTAAATGAATTTTAATTAATTATTCATGTGCATAACTTTTGGTCTTCAAAAAAATGCGTTCAAGGCAAAATGACTAAGAGTCCAGAAAGGCTATGAAATCAGTGTTTTTAAGCCAAAATGGTACAAAAATATATATCAGATCACACAAGGACATTGCACAGTTAATGAAAATATCTACCATATTTTCAATTATATATTCAATATTCGAGTAATAGAAGAAGTGGTCGTACTATATCAGACACACTAGCAACACATCACCATGTCTGCCACTCAAAAACACACATATATTGTTGCCTTTCTGAGGAAACGCTTGTTTTAAGGATTGTAAGGACTTGTTCATGAAGAGGTTTCAGTTTGCCAGTGGTGATCATGAAGTAGTGAGATGCTTTGTAACACTTCCAGCCAGACTTTGTAACAAAAGAGGTATTGTTCCTGAAATCAGAGAAAAGAATTGCAAAACCCGTCCAGAGGATTTATATGACTGTATTGTACAGTATACTGAGAAGAAGGATAATGCGAAAATAATGAATAAACTAACAAACAAGAGAGAGCACAGACTAGTCAGTTTCACCTGAAGGAAGAATTTTAACTCAATGTCCTGATAAACTCACCTTGGTCTGAATCATGCCGTGCCGCTGGAGTCTCATCTCCTTTACTATGCCACTCACATTAATCTATGACAGCAAACAGAAGAACGTACATTCAGCTGCTCATATGTATTTCAATAAGAATTCTGTCATTACTTATAAACACAAAATATCACTTTTGAGTTACCTATTGCTTTAAGTTGGGTGCAAATTCTATACTCACACTTAGGTCTTTCTCAATGAGACTGAGGATGACGTCAGTGCAGATGAGGACTCCAGAGCGGCCAATGCCCGCACTGCAATGGACAACGATCGGCCCTTTAGCGTGAACAGCCCTCATGTAGCGCATGAAGCGCACCAGCTGCTCGGAGGAGTGTGGTGTGCCATGGTCAGGCCATGTGGTGAACTTTAAATGCTTCACAAAGTGAATGTCTCCACTCTGGAAAGGTACACAATTCAATGATGAATTTTGAATACAAAGTAATGTAACACAAAAATAACTGAGATTTTAGGAGGAATTTTGAAGATGCACAATGATTTTTTTTTAAGTATTATTAAAACATAAATACATTTAAATAAAACATTTTCAGAGATTAAATCTGCCATCAGATCCATAATCCACAAGTAATCCAACAAAATTCAGTCCATCAATTCATTTTTTGACTTGTTCTTGTTCTTGATTTGTGCATATTTCTCTGAAAGCAATAATTGAAGAAAAGAAACATTTGAAGCAACATTATGAAAATAAAAACATTTGTTAGAAACACATAGCTTTTCACGTCACAAGACGTTAACTGATAAACTGGAATCAAATACTTGTAGATTATTGTTATTATTTTTATCTGCTGTTTGAACTATCATTCTGATGGCACCCATTCACTGAAGAGGATCCACTGGCGAGCAAGTGATGCCATGCAACATTTTCCCAAATCTGTTCCAAAGAATAAACCCATCTACATTTTTGATGGTAAATTCCCTGAAAATGTTATTTTTGTGTACACTATTCCTGTAGGGATGCTGAAATCATAGCCTGACTGTGATGTTTAATAGGTGGCTTTTACACTGAAAAGGTTACAAAGAGTAATTTCCATCAGGTGATTTCCATCTCCTAACCTCTTTTTCCACCATCTTGATGACCTTAATGTGGAAATAGCCAAGCATCTGGTAGTTATCCAGGTGGAGATGGTAACGGCTGGTTTCTTTGGGAACGTCAAGCTTCTCGGGCCAGTACTTGTGGCATTTTACCCGGCCACGTTCCACCTCCTGAGTCATCATGGCGATAACATCAGACTTGTTCTCCCACACCATCTGCCAGAAGTTATCCTGAGTGCCAGGCAAAGGCCCCTGAGCGGAGATGTAGAAGAGCTCCTCTGTGCCCACCTTCATACGAATATAGCTGGCATTGATGTAGCCCTCATTCTCTCCGACAGGAACACGCGTCTTATCATCTGATCGTTCAAACAGTTGAGACAAACAGGGATTGCAGATTAATCTTCATACACAGTTTGAAAAACTGAGTAATTACTTCTGCTGTAATGATAAATGTATGTTCCTCAGCCAAGACTGTAGTACATTTGAGTTTAAACAAGCATGCATGTTATTTGGCCATAATATAAGATAAGAAAACAACAGTTGAACTCTCTATGACGGCTCAATTCCCACAGGCCAAGTAAAGCATTGAGTGCTCATTATGAAAACCAGAAGGTATACAGTTTTTCTCTTTTCAGATTCATTTAAAATGCATGCATAAGCAAACAAACTAAACGCATGTGTATTTACTATCAAATGTACGTTTCCCAAACCACAAACAAATTTTTACATGTGAAACGCAGGTAGGAGATTTATACGAGGCCTCAGCATTCCTGTAATGAGGTGATTGCTGTTGTTGGCTTCGGTAGCCAACAGTGTTATTAATCTGCAAACCAAGAATGCAGCGTTTTTGGTTTCCCCATAGAGAAGGAACAAATTGTGCCGAGGTACAACAAATAGCTCCAAATAAATGAAACAAGCTCTCAAGGTCATGCTGGCTGGAAAGCCTGAAGGAGAGAGCACAGGGGAGCACGGTGAGAAGAAGATTTTCGAGTATTCTCATGGTGGTGTGTTGGTTTGTGTGAGACTTGAGACTTTACTTTAATTGAATTGAATTACTTGGCATTTTTTACATTTCTATTTAAAATTACATTTAAGTTTAAAATCCTGAAATTAAATCAATGTAATGACAAATAAATGACAGTGCTTATTTTTTTCAGTTTATTTCAGTTAAAACAATAACATTACATTATTATTTATTAGGGTTAGGTAATTCAAACTTAGAAAATGCAATAATGTTTAACCTTTTGGGGTCAGATATTTTTACGAATTTAATACTTTTATTTAGAAAAGATGCATTAATCTAAATTGACAGTTAATACTTTTACATCGTTACAAAAAAAATCCAATTTCATAGAAATGCTATTAACTTTCTTTTCATCAGAGAGAGACAAAAAATCAGTTTCCACAAAAATATTAAGCAGCACATCTGTTCTCAGCATTAGGAGTTACATTAAATGTTTCTCATATTACAGAGGAGGATCACGTGACACTGCCATCACAGAAATAAATTAAATTTAGGAAAATATAATAGAAAACCAATTATTTTAATTGTTATCTAAAATTTTATATATATTTTTTAAATATATAACAACCCCAAATGTCTGAACAGTAATTTAAAACATAAGCAAATATAACACATTTTTTATCTTGAACGTCCTCTTTCCATATTTGACCTACATGTAGTATGAGTTCATCAGTCAGGCACTGGTGAGTTTTAAATATTTAAGTAACTGTGCTAATATTTTGTTACCAGTATAATTTTAAAAAAATGTACGGGGATTTATGCTGAGTTAAAGTAGATATTTGTTAATAGCTTGTTTTGTTCTGTTACTCAGTCAATCAGTAAGCAATAAATATATATATATATAGTGAGAGTGCTGAAGGGATTGCTGTTGTAACACTTTTAAGGGGGCTGCTTGCGAAAACATGTTCAACAGCTTAGAAGAGGAAAAGGGTTGAAAAATGAAACTGACAGGGAAGGAGATAAACAAGGGGGGCATATGTGAGAGGAAGCGTATGTCACTGGGAGTAGGTAAATTCGTGCAGAGCGGCCTCCACAATGGGTGGCATCAGACTTCCTGGAGAAGGTTGCGGCCCTTGAACTACCTCCAGCAATAACAGTGCTTAAGTCCCAGGGGCCTCACACTTTCAATCCCGGGCGCTTTATTCAGGGAACAGAAGCCCAGTGAGCTGCCGTGATAATAAACAAACACTCCGGGCCAGGCTAGGGCCAGTCTGCCTCCCGCCAGCACATGAAGCGCCGTATTGTGCCAATTCTGTACAGAGACCCCCTCTCTTCAATACAACTACAGACCACTCTCTGCATACTCGTTCTGACCCCGCACATGAATGGATGTTTCCCATTAACAGTGAAAGCAGATCTATGAATCACACATCTCCCGTTTGACTTTACGCTTGCAGCGTCCTGTGTTTTGTTTTAAACCGAGGGCAAACAACGCCTTACGTAGCCCCTGACCTGCTTACATATCACACCAGCAAAAACTAAATCGGTACTAACAGGATAACCATGGCTGCAGTGTGAAAATGGCACCACATGGGTGAGGAGGTCCGGAAAGCCGCAAAGAGGTGGTGGATAGAGTGTGAAATGCAGAGTCAAATAGACGTCTACACCAGCAATGTAATCTAATACCCAGCACTGGTAAGAGACCTGGGAGTAAATAACCAGGGATTGGTTACATTTCATTTAATTGCAGTGTCATGTGTTCCACTGTTTACAGGTAAATGTATACAGGAGTCAGTCCTCACATTCACAGTTGTCTAAAACTAAACAAGTGTTCTTTGCTCTGCACTAGTTAATATAGTATTTTTCATTAGTAGCAAAACAAGTGCAGGAAAATATGGATATTATTTTAATCCCGGTG
The DNA here is from genome assembly GCA_032361145.1 of Enteromius fasciolatus. NCBI lineage: Eukaryota > Metazoa > Chordata > Actinopteri > Cypriniformes > Cyprinidae > Enteromius > Enteromius fasciolatus. The sequence continues at coordinate 13,752,878 of JAUMHR010000063.1, read as the reverse complement.
ATTTTTAGCATTTACTGTAAAAATATGCATAAGTTGTTTTTTTTATTCGAAGAAATTGGAGCTTCCTGGCAATGAACAGTGTGTGGTCCATGTGGTTTCAAAATGGTGTGAAAATGTAGACCCAAAAATCTGTTTTATGAGAACTGAGGCTTACAAACTGTAAAACGGCAATAAAAATTCTAGCTGAAGCCGGGTTTGTGGTGGATTATGGGAAAAGCAGAGGAACTTACAGGGCAGGATATCTCTGTATCTGTTCTTCTCCCGGTTTTCAGGTACTTTTCCAACCAGGCAGTTGTCTGAGGGTTTCAAATGCTCTAAAGCCTATAAAAAAAAAGCCACAAATGTTCACACTTGAGTTGACATTCTTCAGATACTTCAATATGTATTGTAGACACAGATCTACAGATTTATATGAAAAATATTTCAAGACCATAAATGTGGTTGTATTAATAAGCGATAAAATATAGTTATTTTTTTGTATTGATGTGAATAATAAGAACTTACCATAAACTCCTTGATCAGATCTTGCTTTTCTAACTGTTCTAGGGCCTGTATGAGGGCTTTTACCCTGGACCCAGAGTACTGCCCATTTTTAGACGGAGATATCACTGCAAGCCTAGCAAGCTCCTCTTCTGACACAATTGGTCGACCTTAACATAATAAGTCTTTTTCAGGTGATTTCAGGATCTATGCAAGATCACTAAAATACATTACTTAGATGGTGAAAAATATGAAATGAAAATCACTTCATTTACCTGTATTAGGAACGGTCTCGGGAAGCGATGGCTGAGAAGCATTGTCGTCATCATCACCATCCTCTTCTTCGTCACTGCTCCAGCCGTCTGACTGGCTATGCTCTGTTCTCATGGCAGATTTTTCTAGATGCTGCTTCTGGGGGTCTGTCCTGAAGGGGGTACGGGGCAGGAATGAGCAGAGACCTTGACCACATTGCTACGTTCCGGGGCCTGTTATCATGCAAGGCTGATTTTCCTGAGATTTTTCCACCTAAAATGTAAAAAAGCTGCTAATTGCAAGTGCTACGTACTATAACAAGTGTGGCTTGCAGGCCAGCCTAACTAGAAGCCGAAGCTGTGATTATTGGGCCTGTATTTCATTAATGACTCTTTAGTGCCTCCCTGTGGTGATTCCTTTTGAGAGCTACGTTAAAAAAACAAAACAAACAGAAACAAAACAAAACAAAAACTGCAATGAAATTCAGTCTTTATGACCTGGGTTTATGAACAGTCATAATAGTTGCAGATTTATGAATAAACGGACACTTTTTTGAAGTATTAGTCAATTCAGAATAAACGTTAGGATCTCATAGCGTACGATACACTTGCAGCACTCTTGATTGCAAATGTAATATAGCGGCAAAAAAATAAGAAACCAATACGAGAATTCAGTGACACTCACCTTTCCTGTAGCATGTCTGTGACTCCCAGAGATGGACAACACCTCTGACACGTAGGTGTACAGTTTCGACTTTCCTACAGGCAAGAGATAGACAGAAAAAGGAGAAAGAGAAAGAAAGAAGAGACAGGTGATGAGTTAACTCTGCTCTGGACACCCTTACTGTCATCTGAGTTTCAGCAGTTTCCTCTGAGAGAAACTGGAGGCGGTGCTAATTAATTTCATGGTGAACCTTTCTAGGTGCTGGAACTTAGCTCTTTGTCTACTAATCTGTTCTGGGAAGGGCTTTCAGTTCACTGGAGAAAGTCATCCTCTCAGTAGTGTAATTTACAAGTTCAATCGAAAAAGGAAAAACAAATATATATACCTGCTCACATTCCCCTCCGAGACCAGGACATTCTGAGGTCTGGAAAGACACATGATCTGCCTGTGTTTCTGTTCGAGCTGTAGTATCTGAAGTATTATAGGAGGAGAATAACAACAATATAGCTTTTTAAGATTGAGCTAACGTAAATGTCTAGAGTGACCAACATAATGGAAGTATATTACAATAAAAATGATCATTTTTAATGTAAAAAAAAGTATAGAATAAATACAACTTTACTGTAAATTAACTGATAAAAAAATAATAATTTTTATTTAATCACATTTTAAAAATACAAACTCATAATTATGGTCAATTTGTTAAATTGGTATTTAATTGTGAAACTGTATTATAATTTCAAAGTATTTTTTTCTTTTTTAATAAAAGAAATCCTTAATTTATTCCTGTGCTAATAATGCTGACATTTCAGCAACCATTACTCCGGTCTGCATATGTCATATGATCCTTCAGAAATCACAATATTTTTTGTTAAAAACTTTTATTTTCTTTCAGGATAATTTTAAAAATTTGTATTTTGCAAAATTTTTACTCAATATTTATTTACTATGGTGATAAAAAAAGGATAAAAACAAAAAACGTTAATATATATTGAGAATGCTATTTGTATCGAATGCAATTCACCTTTATATCCATTCATCAGTCAATACACTAGTTATAAGTTTGTTTTTCAGCTGAATGATATTCATATTTTGAGTTATGATGATGATGCTGCCACTCTAACATAACAGATGAGAGGTAACCACGGAGTGGGGTGTGTATGTATCAGGCTTGCTGACCTGCAGAATTTGATGTGTTGAATTCTTGAGAGGCCTCAGCAGGGGAGCTGGAACCAGAGCAGGTTGACAAGGGCAGGATGTCCCTACAAACCGTCAGCTGAACGGTGCCCTCCGCTTTCCGCAAAATATCCACAACTTTACCGTGGCTCAGTCCTGATACTATGATGCCATTCACCTACACAAAATACACAGATTTGGTACTCCTTCTATATGGGTTATCAATGAAAAACGTGAATAAGTGAATCAATTTCTCTAACCTCCAAAAGAATGTCACCCACGCGGAGACGACCGTCCTGCTCGGCCACACCCCCACAACAAATATCCTTCACTCTCAGTGTGCTTCCATTGAACCCCCCCACCAGAGCAAAGCCCAGCCCACCTTTCTCAGGCTTGGTGAACTCCACCTGGAGAATACAGCTCTACAGAGAAGAGAGGAAGAGGAACATTTAGTCAAACTAAACACTAAGACCTTATTAACACTGCACGCAAATAAAATGTGGCTTTCAAATTCAATCAATAGGACTGACTGTTCACACTGTCATTTTTCAAGAGATGAAATCAGATCCATTTGCTCGGATCAGATCAATATTTAGTATGATTACAGAGTTTGGAGATTTATTTATTTTTTTGTTTTTTGAAAGAAGACTATTATTTTGACCAAGTATTAATTAATTGTGGAATATTATAATATTTTTTGTTTTTGTAAAATAATTTATTCCTGCCATTTCTATAGTCTTCAGTGTCACATCATCCTTTAGAAATCATTGTAATATGTTGATGCTCATAAAACTTTTAACATTATTTATGTTGCAACAGTTGCATTGTTGGTTTGAATGATTGAAATCAATTTAATGATCAATTTAATACATCTTTTGATCCATCCGGGTTAATGCATAGATAAACATAAGTATTTATAGAATATAGAATATACTGTGTTCAAAATCGCCAAATTATTTACTTTTTTGTGTGAGTAAATGTCACCAATCGCAATTAGTGCATCTGAAAGTGCTGTCTGAACAAGCATCTACTCCTATTTTGTAGAAGTGGTTTCAATGTTTGCTGTTTGAATAGTGTAATATTAATGAATTAATAGTGCCACTGATAATTACAAGGGTACTTAGAGGTGAATGACATAGATTACAAAGCAAGAGTCATGTTACAGCCTATGTCATCAGCCTAAAACAAGGCCGAGGGACAATTACCTCCTGCTCGGATGTGACAGAAAGCCTTTTCCTGAATTGCATGGCGCTGTCCGTGACAGGTCTAACTGTAACACAAAAGCGAAAAAGACAATTGTACAACCAACAGATACAGTTCTGTAACTGAGCAGGACCATTTACACTGAATGGTTTATCAAACTCATTTAACAAATATCAAAATTACTTAATGAAGACAAAATCAATCCAAGCATCACATCACATCCTATTTTTCAAGTGACAGACAAGTTCACAGCAATTTAAAAAAAATCCCCAACTCACGAAGGTCTCCCTCCTCTGCTGCCATTTCAGGGGAGATGTGTTGACCTGCTCCACACTACTGTAGGTAAACTATGCTCGCCTTTTCAAGCTCTTTTGGACCTCCTGGCTAGCGATCTCCTAGCAACCCAGATGCCCACTAGATCAGCTGGCCTTTATTCGTCAGACACAACGAAAGCGCACTTTGATCGGCCAGAGGAGGCCATGTCCCTTGCTAATAATTAATCCTGCACCCGCTGCCCTCTGAGCAGGACATGCCATGTCTGTCAGCACACATCTAATGCCACAACTCCCAGACAACAGAGACACAGGAGACTAAAGGCTTTACCATCGGTAAGAGTCGCCTCCATGTCAGGGGACACAGGCTCTTCGAGACGGGGGAAGACTTTTTTCTCCTTCCATTCAAACATACCTGAAGAAGAGAAATGGTAAAGGATAAAAGGAAGATGTCTGTGGCTTTAATGTTACTCCAGAAATCTACATTTGTATTAAAAAGATCGACTGTATATACACTTTATAGACCAATGTATGTTTTTATTATGAGAAAACTTTAATAAAGTTTATTACCCCATAAATCTAAATTTCCTTATTTTTAAATTTGAGAGAAAATTTATTTTTTACACTCATTTAATAACATAACTAGTCCACCACAACTACCTAGCATTATGGCAACAAGTTTTGCACAGCCAAACACAATAACAGTTTTTTCCCCCTCCAATATATTTGTTTATTAACTGCTTTTAATACTTTTTGTATTAATTCCAGTGTACATAGCAATATGGCTAAACAGAGTGAAAATTTGTGATTGAAATCAAAATAATCAAACATTATTTAGGACTGACACAGTGGGTAATGCGGTCTAATAAGAGTTGACACTCCGCTTTAAATGACACAATGCCCAGTGAAGCGTGCTATGAAAGCCTAGGCTGCTCTGGAAAACCAGTGGAGCAGCGCTCTGCCTCATTTCTGTCACTTTAGACAAGACTGAAACACGTCAATCTCCACTGCCCTCTGCAGCCCAGCAGGAGCCTTCACACGCCCAGAGCAAGAAAATTACACTGCAATTACCTGGCCCAAAGTCTGTATGTAACTCCATATAATCACACACACTCAAACAAATAAACATCAACCTCTTATTCTGTATATATTATGAATGAACCCATTATTGTAATTCAAGTAGATTCTGCTCAAACATACCATTCCATTTATCTACTGGTATCACTGGTTGATCATCTCTGAAACAAAGAGCAAACATTTCATGAATATTTACAGAGGCAAAAACTGATAGTAATTCATGTTCAAACCTAATCATATTCCAGTCTCACCTCATGGCTTTCAATCGGACTTTGCGTGGAGCACTTTCACACACTTTCACAGCATCCTCCAGCGTCATTCCCAGGGTGCACTTCCCACATATATAAACAATCTTGTCATTGGGCTGGATGCTGCCCTCTTCACTAGCAGGGGAGCTTGGCACCACCTCCTGGACATAAATTCCCTGCCACTTGCTGCCAATACCTCCAGTTAGCTTGATACCTGAATAGACAGATGCAAAAAGGATAGTCATTTTGAACTGAATATTAAATGTTTTTGTTTTTTATATTATATATATATATATAAAGAACACCTGTTTAATTTCTCATTAATGCAATTATCTAATCAACCAAGCACATGGCAGTTGCTTCAATGCATGGTCCTGTGGTCCTGGTCAAGACAATCTCCTGAACTCCAAACTGAATGTCAGAATGCAAAGAAAGGTGATTTAAGCAATTTTGAACGTGGCATGGTTGCTGGTGCCAGACGGGGCAGTCTGAGTATTTCACAATTTGCTCAGTTACTGGGATTTTCACACAACATTTCTAGGATTTACAAAGAATGGTGTGAAAAGGGAAAAAAAGTCCTGTGGGCAAAAATGCCTTGTAACCACTCGTTACAACGGAGGTATACAGCAAAGCATTTTTAAAGCCACAACACGCACAACCTTGAAGACCCCACCAGGTACCATTTATCTCCACTACAAATAGGAAAAAGAGGCTACAATTTGCACAAGCTCACCAAAATTGGACAGTTGAAAATTGTTGAAAATTGGACTGGAAAAATGTTGCCTGGTCTGATGAGTCTCGATTTCTGTCAGAAATTGGCGTAAACAGAATGAGAACATGGATCCATCATGCCTTGTTACTACTGTGCAGGCTGGTGGTGGTGGTGGTGTAATGGTGTGGGGGATGTTTTCTTGGCAAACTTTAGGTCCCTTAGTGCCAATTGGGCATTGTTTAAATGCCACGGGCTACCTGAGCATTGTTTCTGACCATGTCCATCCCTTTATGACCACCATGTACCCATCCTCTAATGGCTACTTCCAGCAGGATAATGCACCATGTCACAAAGCTTGAATCATTTCAAATTGGTTTCTTGAACATGACAATGAGTTCACTGTACTAAAATGGCCCCCACAGTCACCAGATCTCAACCTAATAGAGCATCTTTGGGATGTGGTGGAACGGGAGCTTCATGCCCTGGATGTGCATCCCACAAATCTCTATCAACTGCAAGATGCTATCCTATCAATATTGGCCATTCTTTTTTTTTTTCTCCTGCTTTTTAAAGCACAGATTGCCTAAAACACATAATCGCTAGCCCTCCACTGTGCTGGACACTAACTTTACAAAGAATGCTCTCACACAGTTTGAAGAGAAGACACGAATACCCATCAGGCCTTTTGGCAGCCCACAATTTAGTTGAAATGGTCCTGGCACTCCTAAAAAGAGGGAAGCTCTTAAGAGGCCTCCGACTGCAGGTCTTTTATCACGGTAATGATAGACAAGACACAGCCGGGACCAAAGCCTCCCAGATCTCAGTCTCTGGGAAGGGTGTAAACATCCACACATATGCGCAAACCACCACGCACACTCATGAACACAAAAACAAGACAGCGTCCAAAGCAGAGGCAGCTGCACTTTGGGATGTGTGCGAAGCGATTCTAGAGTTAAGACTGCAATGGAAGAGAAACGGAAATGCTCAAAGGGAGAACGCACACACAAACAAACAAACACACAGCTAACAATGATGTGGCCTAAAATCAAAAATGTTCCTGGACCTGTCTCTCTCACACACAAACGAACAATGCAAGTCACAATTATACACAAAAGAATCACGACGCTCACTCGAGAAGCCACAGTGGGTGTCAGACAGTGTAATTTTGCTAGCTCCAGAAAGTCTGCAGTCAAGGGAGTCACACTTTATCATTAGCTTACAAAGGCTGTCATTACGGTCCACATAATATATATTGACTACAGCTTTACCCTCAACTTAATGATGCTTTGAACACTAGAGGATCTGGACTTCATCAATGCTGAGAATCAACATTTCTCAACAGTCAGACCTCAAGCGGTGAAAATGAGTGGTAAAAACCTGCCCGCAGATACCGTAAGTATTAGAGTGCTCAATTCTTCTGCCCTAAAGTGGTTTTCACTACTTACTTATTAGTATTTTCATTGACAGAAATACAATGAGGATATGAAATGGCATAGATAGACCATTTAAACCCCTTTCAGGTTCCACAGAAGAAAGTTCGAAACGACACGGGTGTTAACTTCTCCTTTGAGATGTTATGTTAACACAGCACTCAACACAAAACAGGTAGAAAAAACACATTCTACAAATAAAAAAATAATTACCACTTTACAGTAATTTGTAATTTACAGTAAACTGACTCATCTGCAAGGGTTTCATATTACCTGAGCTACTCCAACCTGTTATGATTCATCTTAACTGGCAACAATATCCTGTTCTTTTGATTGTGTCTGATTGGATGAGGCGGAAAACTTGATTTACAGACACCCATTTTCATGTTTGTTCAATAATACATTAATACAACATGTTGGCTGGCAAGCAATCTATGGTTAATGTAATGCACAACGTTGTTGGCAGAAGAACTGTTTGTGTGTGTTATTAATAAATGTAATGTATATACTGATAATTGGTTTATTTGATTTCTATTTGATTTATATACGATTGTCAAATGTTTTTACTGTTTTTGAAAAGTTTTGCTCACTGTATTTTAATCAGAAATGTTCGCAAATTGTGAAATATTAAGGCAATTACAATAACTTAAATATATAATTTACTCCTGTGATGCAAAGCGGAATTTTAGCAGCTATTACTCCAGGCTTCAATGTAGCTTGATCCTTTATGTTAACTTAGTGCTCAATCATCAATTGAGCTGCCTAATATTTTTGAGGAAACTGTGATACATTTTTTTTTCAGGATTCTAATTAATGAAAACAATTCAAAAGAACAAGACTTATTTGAAATTGAATATTTTGCAATATTTACTGATTAATTTAATGCATTCTTGTTGAATGAAAGTATTCATTTACTTAAAAAATATATTTTTAAGGCTATGCATGGCGTTTACCACATTTGCAGAACAGGTTGTGGTAACATTACTGTAACACATATCTCAGTTTCTATACAGTATATTGTTAATATTTTTTTGTGTTACTTTGTTTCCGTGCATGCAGGCTGGAAGTTCTCTGTCTTCCACTAGTGAACATAACATGATTGTTTGAGTTATTTCTCAGTAATAGCTGATGATGAGGGTGCTGTCTCTGGGGAAGTGACATGCAGCTGAACTGACAGGAATATTCTCTCAGCATCTCTGCTAACTATAGTAGAGTAGTCATAGCAGAAATGATCTTATAATGGCTGCATCATCACTGACACACTATAACCTCTTCAAACACACCCATGGTACCAAATTATTACTTTCAAAGCATCCAATGGGAGCAAGAAAGGAGGCTTTATTGAGCAATTAAATAAAAGTACGTAAATGTATGAATGTAAGTCACACAAGCCATTCAAACCAAAGAAAACATCTGTCACACCATTTACACCTGCTTAATGACTTCTATGACAAATTTGTCAGAGATTTATTTGGCAGGGTTAATTTTCACATACACCTTTTTTCTTTTTTGAAAGAAATTAATGCTTTGATTTCGCAAGTACATATAAATGTGATCAAAAATGTCATTCAAGACATATTGTCACAATTAATAAATAAATGTGTTCTTTTTAGCTTTCTACTAATCCAGCAGTCCTGAAAAAATGCATCATGGTTTCCACAGAACTATACAGCAGTTTTACTGATGAGGATAAGCAAAGTTTCTTGAACACCAAATCAGCATGTTAGAAGGATTTTTGAAGGGTTGTGTGAAACTGACACAACCGGCTGCTAAAAATCATCTTTGCTTATTCATTACTACAATAAATTGCATTTTAAATACATTACAATAGACAACACTTACTTTAAAATGTAATAAGATTGTAATGTATTACTGGTTTTGCTATATTTTAATGAACTAAATAAAGCCTTTGTGAGCATAAGAGACTTCTTTAAAAAATATATATATAAAAATAAAAACTTACCAACACTAAACTTTTGAAAAGCAGTATATATACAGTAGACCATTTGTGTGTATGGCCAAAAACTGCACTGTTTACCACTACCATTTTTTTAACCAAAAAATAAAACAAAATACAGATTCATGGGCACTGTTGACCCATTGGCTGGTGTCAAAACCTTCATTTTGGACCTCTACACACCTTATATCATTAAGTGCTGCCCATTTTAACAGGCACTACAAAAAGTAAGTGTGTGTGTATGTTCTAAGCAGCACTATCATCATCATCAAGTTCTCCACATGAACACTGTAGTAATGGGCATACAGGTTGGACTAAAGAGAGACAATGATAGATGGATAATAAAACATCCCCTGGTGCTTCTTATAGGACAATTACGAGTGATTGATATTCAGAGTGAACTTACACACACATAATATCTGAAATGGAGCAAGGACAAAAAACATAAGCTGGACAGGTGTGTTCAAAAAATTGTCACCCCTTCTTTATTGATTATAGTTCCAGCAATAATAAATGTCTATTAATCTCAGTATTACAGATTAGGCCATATTTAAATCCACTCCAAAAAATCCTGTGAATTTTCCTCTAAAACACAGCAAGAAAATGCGGGGAAAAACATTCAGTAAATCCGTCTGTGCTTACGCTGAGAAGAGGAATCAAGGGTGAGGTGAAAAGGAGATGGAGAACAGAAGTGTCATGGAAGAACGTGAAACAAATCAAGAAAATGGTGTAAAAAAAAACAAGAGGAAAAGGATAAGATTGAGTGAGAATAGATCAAAACCACTCGAGACATGAAGAAAAAGTGACACAGCCTGTTAAGAGAGTGCGTTTTTATAAACACCGGGCGAGTCAGGTGTATATTGACAGGTTTTGGCGTCCATTAACACATCTAAAGTAAAGAAAGCAGTAGCATCACAAATCTACAAGGCCACAACGAGTTCACTGCACACACACACAAACTGTACGTCTATAGTCGCTACATTTCCATGCACACTGTGTAAAGAAAGAGACAAAACGTGTTTAGAAAAACTGAGTGATGTTAGAGGACAAGAGCTACAAAATATAAAAGAACAAAAGCAATCAGTAAACATGAAAGACATATTTCACCATGGATGGATTTCCCACAATGCCCTTCACTTCATCCGTCTCTTTTTCCTCTTTAATCTGAATCAGAATCAACACTTCTTGCCTTGGAGGACAGTTGATCTTGTTATCACTTGCCATTCTCTCACCAACACACGAAATACAGACACGGCAGCATGTAAACACTAGCATGTACAAACACACATGCGTCGACTCAAATGAGGTGCGAGATGAAGATCTAAGAATAATGGCTCGGGGAGTCATCATGGCAACAGAAATGTCACGCCTTTGATTGAATCCAGCATGTTAACAAGCTTGAGTGTGACAGGGCTATTTCTGTCCTCTGTGTATATGGTTATGCGTGCAGATCGAGTCTCCAGGGTGGCTGGCAGATTGGCATAGGTGAGGGTTTGTGGGAAGCAGATATCTGAACTGACAAGAATGCTGCTCTCATGCATTCAGCGCATTTTAAGAGCCGCCGGACAAACAGACACATGTACGTGCACTTTCACAAACGCCTAAGTCCCTCTGGGGATGTGTGTTGGAGTGTAAACAAGCACAAAGAACACATGGAATGAATGATTGTACATTATTGTATACGGGACTGACTCCACCCCTCTGGCGCAGACACGCCCACTCCCTCAGGCTTCATAATTACTTTTGAGAATATTAATGACGGCAGCTGTTGTGTGTGTTAGTTCTCCAACAAAAACCCACTTCAGCAGACAATCCTAAAATGGCTTTAAATGAAAAAGTTGGCTTTAAATTACAAAAGGGAATAAATGAACATGTACTGTAAATGAAAATTTGACTCTCAAAGGAGAAAGTCTTCTGAAAAGTTTCTGAAAGTCACAAAAAAAAACACTATTTCATTATTTATTGATCTGTAATTTCCAAACCTTTTTCAAAAGGTCAATATATAAAGTAATAAACATTAGTGCTGCCAATCTATCAAATAAACAACAACTAATAATTGCATGTTTTTCTGAAATTAATTACAATTAATTCCACCACACACTTTTATACTGCAATAATTTTACATTCAAACATTAATTTACAGGTAATGTACAAACAACATAAAGACATTTTTTAATATCTTTTTTTGTGGCTAAATGCCAGCATTACTTCGATGTCTCTGGAATAGTTTTTTCCCCTAGTAGCTATTTAATCATCGAATAGCTATTCAACATTACAAAGCTATCTCAGAAAACCATTAAACCAAACAATCTTCACATAAAACCATTATAATACCAATACTGATTTTTTTATAAAATTGTTCCCCCTCCAAAAAAATGTTTTAACCATTGACTATAGTCAACATTACAGTGTACTGTAATCAAGAGCTAATTTTAACATTTAGACTTAAAAAAAAGAACTTCTAATTTAAGTGAACTTAAAACAATCTTCACATAACCCATTATAATAAATGTCATAATTACTTGTGCACTTCAGCAGAAATATAGAGAAATTGAAGTTATCCGAAACATTATAAATTAAATATAGATGAATCTATAAAGCTATCCCCTTTTTTCTTTGTCCTTTGATTAATAGACATCACAGCAGCTGGTTACTATAGATTATTTTGGTTGTCATTTCTTTAAGAGCTGCCGCTGCTGAATGTGACGCAGTTCTAACACTAATCTTGTTGAACTCTTTTTACCTTGTCTGACTCACTTCAGGTCAGGCGTGTTAGATGAGTGAGACAGCTCTGGGCTGCTCCAGAACATTTCAAAGACATGTTCTAAAATATGGCTCATATGAAATATATTACATGCCTTCACAGTTTTAAGGCAGCTTTTATCGTCTTTTCGGAAGCTTCATGACTTAACGGACCACAACTTTGCATACACGTAGCTTATTTCACGCCTTGCAATAAAAAGGATACAGCCTACAGCGTGCTCTGGTGTCTTTGTGCATGTATTTGAAGAGCACACGCTGCAAGCACAGTACAGTTTGCTTGGCGCTGAACTGAGGTGGAACGTGCGTCTTAAATGTCTCCCATTTGGAGTGGTAGTAAAGACGTTCTGCAACTGAATAAATGCACCATGCGTTAAAACGCTAATTTTGACAACACTAAAACATATATAATATATTTTGTGCTTAATGTGATGTTTTATATAATATATTTTAATACAATATAATATAATAAACATGGTGCAGTCAAATAATTAATCACATCCATAATAAAACTTTGTTTACATAGTATATGTGTGTATATTTTTTATGTACATATAAATCCAAACACATGCATGAATCTTTATATTTCTAAATTTTTTAAGAACATATTTTATGTATATAAAATATATACTGTACATTTGTGTATTTTAATACACACAATAAATATACACAGTACACACATATATTATGTAAAATGTATTATATATATTTTTTTTTATTACAATAACAATAAAAACTATTGTATATATATATATATTGACACATTCCATGGGAATGGTATGAAGATGGAGCGCCCATCAGTGCCCTTCTTCCTGTGCTGCTGATTCTGTATTGGGGCGCAGCTAGAGGGCGCCACCCCCCACTGAGCCCATTTATCATAGCCATCAATAACTGCCCCATTCTGGAGAACCCCCTCTGCAAACCACTCTCCCCCAACACCACCTACCGCATGGGAACAGACAGAGAACCCCCAAACCATCAATCACCCCCAGACAAACACCAGGGGGAGAAAGAAAGAGTAAGATCAAGTGAGGGATTTCTACTCTAGTAAAAGCGACCACCGAAACAAACAGGTCTTTACATCAGTCAAGTGACAGCACTTCATGGGTGCGTATGTTGTGCACGGCTGTGAGAGCGCAAGGTGGCACCGGTGCCAGTCGCTCTGCATGTGTGTGGCTGGTTGCCATGACGTTCAGTCACATGGACTAGATCTCCCCGAGGACCTTTAGTTGATACACAGATCTCCATGGAACAGCACAGCACTGAATTCAACATCATCATGCTCTTTCTCTCTCTTTCTCATTTTTCCTGTCAAAACTACATTTTTCAAGAGAATTTTTCCAAAGAACAGCAGCTGTGTCATATCTGGATTCAAGCTGAGCTCCTTTGCCACATAAAATTTTCTTTGTTTAGTCGCAAACTAATTTTTGATGTATATAAAACTGAGACAGATTATATCCAAAATAACTGTGGCAATGTCTCGCTTTCTTCAAGAGAAAATACTAGTGTTCCAATAATTTAATAACTAACATATAATAGCCTATTTTACTTCTATAGTGAGCACTCCTACTGTGCACCTTTACCCACAACGCATACCCTACCCCCTTCTTCTTTGGGTTGTGCTGTGGAGCCAGGCTGCTTTAAATGGGTGTAATTAGATGAGAAGATGAGCAGCATTCCTTCCTAAGGGCAGGGTGATTACAGGCCCTCTCTAGACTCCCTACAATTACCCACTCTATTCCAAACACACACACACAGGAATGTTCTCTACCCTCAACAAACTACTTCACCTGATTACCACTCAGTAGAAGGACATATAGAGGACGACACGCACACACAACCACTCAAAACCTAAAATCCCAATTTTGGGGAGGTGAGCTGAATGGTCTGACCTCTGACCCCTGATGTCATCAGACACATGCCTCAGGCAGTGATGGGGTAATGCCCAACACTACCTTCATCTTAAACCATGGATACAGACCGTTTCTTTGTCTTTCTTTCAATGTATCATATCACAGAGACTGTGGTAATTATAGAAAATGGTATGTTGAGAGACTCGCTGTGGATTATAATGAAGACCAACCTGTGACTCATTCAGTCTTATTTTGCGCTTGAGAAAGTCAAAGACTAAACACATTTCCTTTCAAACCTCACATTTCTGAAACATTCATAAACGCACTCTCACATTTGTCAGTTAGATGCAATAATTTCCAGACCTTTAAACAGAATGAAAAGGCAAAACAGATAAAAATAGTTTGTATGTGCATGTGTCTTCACCAGGAAAAATAATGATTAACATGATGAATTACATTACACTCACAAAACAGGTCGAAACCAGTCTCACTTTGCATTATCTCTAAACCAGTGATGTGTGGTGGATTTTTGTAATCACATTCTTTATTAAATACAAGTATCACATCCACAGAGGTGCTCACTTGTAGGTCTTTAATTCATTTTTGATTCAGTGGTCAAGTGCCAAATGGACCAGAAGCTAAACTTTCCTCTGAAAAAAGTACAAGTGCTTTGTGAATAATTACAACTACAGTATAAATGCATTTTTTAAAACCAGTCACACAACCGAAATTCTAAATTGAGACATGGACTTGAGACACTAAGTTGTCATCATGGGCCTTTTTCATGTTCGAAAACTGGAAGCTTTAATTAGTTGTGTAAAATAACTTCCGCTGTAGCCTGAATGAATGGCAATACCCGTAGCACGGGTTTATTTGTTGTGCTCTGGGATGAAAAATATGATTACATTTGAACTCCAGTTTGATCTTATACGTGACGACAAACCTATCAGAAAGTAAAGCACTGTACGTGCATGAAAGCAATACTATAACTACTCTTTAATTTGAACAGTCTTTAGTCGTTGTTAATTTTTTTGTAAGATATGCTGTATAAGCTTGCTCGGTTTTATTGCTCGATATATTCTTGCATTTTTTATTTTTTTTTTAAGTACAAAGCTGGTCTTGTCTCTGAAGCACTGTAAATTCACACACCTAGCGCTCCCATTTAAATCATGAAATATGCGTCAGAATATCATGTCAACATGTGTCCTCATCTCATCATACCCGAATAATGATGGGAAACTGTGGTTAACATATTTTGATGAAACATCTATGATGAATTGTTTATTTATAAATCACAACAACCCCGTGCTACGGGCATTGCCATTCATACAGGCTACAGTGGAAGTTATTTTACACAACTACTGTACATGAAGCTTCAGGTTTTCGAACGCAGAGCGTGAAAGGCCTATTCAGAAAAAAAGAAAAAATCCAAGCAGCTACAAGCTGATAATTTAAAATAATTATAATCTTACATGTGGCAAAAAGACTTCTCACCTTAAAAATCATGTTAAATGGTACAGCACTCTGTACATGTAATGAGATTTTGCTTTAGATGGGTGTGAGTGTGCGTGTGTGTGTGTGTGTGTGTGTGTGTGTGTGAACTGCTGCGTCATCAAAATACCAGTGTTGCCTGAGATTTTGTGGCTTTGCACAAATGACGAGAGAAAGGAGGAGCACTGCAAGTTGAAACTATGAAGAAAGCAAGAAAGCAAGACAAAGAGAAATAAAGAAAAGAAAAATCCAGCAAAACAATCATAATAATAATAATAAATAAACTGCAACACAAAACAAAAACAACATAAAAACAAAAGAAAAAAATAATTTAAAAAAATATAAATAAAACAATAGAACAAAAACAAAAAATCCAAATAAAAATGCAAACTAAACATACACACACATAAGAAAAAAAAAATGAAAAAGCAAACATCAGTGTGCTAGTGAGACATCGGGACTTTATCTGCGGCTGGGTTCTCTAGAGAGGGATACGATTAGATGAACCTTCCAGCAAAATTACATCAGGACTCAAGAGAAGATGCTAAAAAGATAGGGTGAAAAGACAGACAGAAAAGAATGGGAGATGGAGCAAAGGAGAATTTACCCAGCAACCCTAGAAATCACTGGAGAACATGTGTAGCGGCTAATCCTAGAAATCTTACTTCAACAAAAAGAAAGAAATAAGAAGGTTGAAGCTTGTAATGAAACAATATAGTTTGGAGACCAGGCTGAGAAAGAGGTTGATTGTTCAAGTAACTAAGGAGAACACTGAAGACAAAATAAGGCAATCTGTTGTAGAGGAGGAGGACAGAACCAGGAAGAGGGAGGGAACAAAAACATGTGTGCCGTGTCTAAGTAACCATGAGAAAGACTGGAGCATGGAAAGAGAAAGCAAGTGGCGAGACAGAAAAAGAAAGCTAGAGGAAAATAAAGAGGCATGGTATTAACGCAATTCCCTGGATGAGTTTAATGCAGCCAGGAGTGTGTTGGGCCAATGTTGTTTCCGGCACTGAGCTGTCCTTACCAAATTTGTTGTGACAGCCCAGCATCTCTTGACAAAATGCTTTAACAGTGCTGCACCCCTGTCATGTTAATGAAGACACGTGAAGACGTGCAAAACTGGCAACCGGTTGACACATCGCGATGGTCTTGCAAGCTTACATATCAATGTATGCACAGATGCACAGCGGTAAGAACAGACAAGCTCGCTGACGAGCCAACACAATGCTGCATCACTCCCGTATCCCATGTACATAACAGATGCTGAAATACTGGCATGATCACTCATGCCCGTGAATGGATGTGATATATTGCCTGTAAACAGCCAGACACACACAGACGTTCACACAAGCAGGGGGACTGGCGTCACTCTGCTCTGTCATTGCGTCCCCTTGCATCAGAGTGTTCCCCTGGTGCTCGCTCAAGCAAGAACAGGTACAAAGAGCACCAATGGCAATAGCTGAAACACTCCACATGCGCACACATTAAGACTGAAAGATGCTTCGAGTTGGAACCGGAGGGTGAAATTAGCAGACAAACCCAAAGTTTACTTAAGAAGATGAAAGATAGATAAAACGAGAAAGAAGGTAATACTGGAGCGCTTCATCGATCTCCTGATCCTACATTGGCTTTGGCTAAGTGAATGTGTCCTGTGTTCAGATTAGCGAAGCTTAATGCTGTTTACATCCTTTATCTACCCTGGTTTTTGCTCTTTCCTACCAATCTATTTTACCTCAGCCAAGTCACTATCCATCTTGTAGATTTAACTTGTTTAACCTCTCACCCTCAACCCCCTCATAACCTTTAATTTTCTCCTGCACTCACCTTGAAGGTAGACAGCACAGCGTTCCTGTCCTCCATCTCCATTAAAACAACAGTAAAAAAGCTTTTACAGGCTATAATGCCTCTTGCTTACATTACTGGTTGTTTTCCCAGTCTAGTGACTCAGCACTCTGATTTAAATTATTCAAAAACAGTGATTGACATGCTGATGGAATTTTCGCTACAAGTAGACATGAGTGTATGAACATGCTTTGGTGCACAGTGAATCGAAAACAATTAGCCAAATCTTTTACTAGTCTCAAATTTGTCAGGTCACATGGTCTGTCTGAACTATGTGTTCCAGCAGATATTGGGTTGGGAAAAAATACTGTTGTATATAAATTTTCTAGCCTAATAGCCTGGTTACTCTCAGTACTGTGCATTACTATTAAGTATTAGTTAAATGGCCTTATTTCAGCTACTTTTTTTTCTCAAAACTTACTAACCACGCATAATATTATTTTCCTATGAAATGCAAACATGTAAATTCATTTTGGTCACATATTATTGTAGCACAGTTTGTGCTGATTACAAGAAAAATACAGGTTGGTCAATAATATGTTCTAAATAGCTGAAAAAAGCTCAAATATCAGAGCATGTCCAAACATCTCAACTGCCCCAAAATCACCTCAGAGGGTTAATATTCAGTGCTTCTCACCTGAAAAGACGAAAGCCCCTCCCCTAATGGCCCATTAGTGACTGTGACTGAGGCAGGTAAGAAAGAATGTGAGAAATTTTTTAAATGATTTTTTTTTTTTTTAACAACACAGTATAATTTAAACATACATAATAAAGGTCAAAGACATATTATTGAGCACATGATCTAACAACAGGGATGTAAGCAGACTTTGAGTCAATCCTAAAAACAGCGTCAAGTGAAACCTGTAAATAATACCTCATATTTAACTGTTTGCTGCTTCTTTTCAAGAAAATTAAAAGCTTTTTTCCATAGAATATCAGTGTAGTTAAACATTTGATGTTGGTACAGCACTCCTAGAGATAAACAGCTTAAAGAGACTCGGTTTGAGGAGACAGGTGGAAAGTCATCAGGATTCACTGATGACTTCATTACTATGAACCAAGTCACTCTAAAACACTAAAAAAATATGAGCTGCCTGCGTGAACACAAGTTCGCTCTGAAACACACAATGCATATATTTAATTAAATCACATTCTTTGCATTTTGATAATTGAACTAAGCCATATTGAGATTTTGGTTTTATTTCGATTAACATGACTTGGACTTCTGTCTGTAACTTGGACAGTCTCTTCCTGCCTAAACAGGTGTTTCTTGGCCAGAACAAGTGTGTGTGGACCAGATTTTATGCTGAAAGTTAAAGTCTGATTAAATTTGTACATGAAGCAAAATATGGGAACCTCTGATGAATGAAGGATACGCTGGAACTGTAATCAGCTTCCAAATCTTCACAGAACGTCAGTCATTTGATGTGTCACGACTGATCTAGTTCCTCTGACTAACTATATTTTGGCAGCATGGTTTGATCAATTTAGTTTGAAACTGTTATATTGCATTATAAATTGAAAGCACATTATCAGGGGTCCTGTCAAATGAAAGCCTTCTGCTTGACGAACAGCAAAATGCAGGTTGTGTGAAATCACAGCTGCACTGCAGTGATGGACAGATAGTGACAGTGTGTTACTGGGAGCTGTGGTAAAGAAAGACTGGTCCTGTCACATGTCCAGAGCCCTGGGCTTGGATGTTTTCTTCTCTGATGCCTAGACACAGCGACTGGCGTGACGAGCCCCCGTGCCTGCTATGACGATAACAAGCAATGACTTCCCCTGTCTCTCTCTCGTCTCCTTTAGCTGCTCTTCCCTCCTTCACGGTGTCTTTTCCCACTCGTTTCACTCAGCCAGGGCACTGGACGAGGACTCTAGTCTCTGTAACAGTGGCAGTGCTCTGGAGAGCAGAGAAGATGCCAACTGTGTGCCTCTATCAGTTCAAGCAATCCTGCTGTGAATGTTATCACAACCCAGTATGATTGATTTATTAGCAGTCGAATGAATTTCACAATGGTTTTGTCAAGTCAAGTCACATTTATGTAGAGCTTTTAAAAATACGGATTGTGTCATCATTAAATTCAGTGATGTCATCATCCAGCTCAGTTCAGTTTAAATAGTATCTGTGCAATTCGACAATATTGCTGGAATTAAGTGTCACTAACTGAGCAAGCCAGAGGCGACAGTGGCAAGACACCAAAACTGTTTTGTAGTGTTTACATACAAGCCAATATTAGCTAAATAGGCAAATATATGATAAAATGTAGAATCTAAATGTAACAATAATTCATATATAAATATAGTTGCAAGCAACAAATTTTGGGGCCAAGCACTCCAGCGGCAAAATCAGGAACTAACTATGACACGGAGCATCAGACCACATGCAACAAAGAGTATTAAAACCAATTTTAGGATCATTATGATTGAAACGGCTAAAAAAAATCATAAACTTAGCCTCTAGTAGTATGATTGAAAGTCTTAACACGTTTGACCAACAGGTGGCGCTGTAATGAAATCATATTAGTGTGTTCTGTGTGAGGTGACAATGACACACACAAAGTTTGTTGTCAAAGCGAATCAAAATGGGGGACAGGAAGTTCAGCCAATTACGGCAAAATAGGTATTGATGTTCTCGGCATAATCGAAACAAAAGTTATTAGCATTTTTGGAAATTTAATAATATAAGGGTAATGAATGGTTTATTACTCTTGACCAATAACCAAAATTGTATGGCGTGGTCAGTGTGAGGTGACTATGGCACATACAAAGTTTGGTGTGAATATCTTCAACCTTTGTAGGGATAATAAAATTGGTTTTGAAAAAGGTATTGTTCAGGAATTGGTATCGAACCCAAGGTATCGGTATCAGTATCAATTTTTGTTAAATGATATCCAGCCCTAGTCACATGCTTTATTTTGTTGATGTTCTTGATAAGTTTTTTGGTTCTTGAATGTGGCAGGACCCTTGCTGTATATGGAGGGTTAGAAAGCTCTTGGATTTCATCAAAATTTTTTAATTTGGTGTTACGAAGATGAATGAAGGTCTCACGGGTTTGAAACAACATCAGAGTAATTAGATGGAGTAATTTCCTTTTAAGAATCATGTGACACTGAAGACTACAGTAATAGCTGCTGAAAATTCATCACAGAAAAAAAAAATGCATTTTAAAATATTTTTTAAAACCATATTTTGATATTTTGAATTTCTATTAATAAATTAATAATTAAATCTTACCGACCCCTTTTGAACAGTAGTGCATATCTAAAAATGTATTATGTCAGCAAATTTTTAATGGCCATCAATGGAGAAAAAAAGCTTTTTACAGCAAAAACAGTGCAGTTATGAATTCTTCTAACATAGGCTAATGAGGTCTTGCTAACCTGCCAAACCATGGCATGTACTGAGCTTCAGACCCCAGGAATTTAAGTGTTTCTATATTTGTTATTTACAAAGTTTTCTTTTACACGTCAACATAATTTTACTGTTCCACTCACTGTGCGTCAGTATTAGAGGCTTTGATATGCCGCATGGATCAAATGCTGTCTCTGGGTCAGCTGTTTGTATGCAGCACTGCTCTCTAGATACTGCGACTGCATATGGACACCGTCTCCAGAGCAGAGAGGGGCGGCGTAGGCCTGACTATTGCGGAGCTTTCCGTGGTCCCTCACCGCATGCAGGCAAGCCCAGAGCTATGTGGCTCCCATTAGGATGATAAAGAGACCTCTCATCAGCTCAGTCCCTCTGGCCAAAAGCTGACATAAGATTTACCTTCAAAAGAGCTTCGTATAAGCCAAACAGCCTGCCGAGAGACTGAACAGACGGAGATAGAGTGGAGGGAAAAGACAGAAAGAAGGAGGACTGTACCTCGTGGTCATATTTATTATATTTCTAAGCTTGTAGTCTAGATTTTCTTAGGCTGTGGAGTAATAGAGGAGCCTTCATAGTACAACAGCACTAAGGTTTTAAATGTAGAGGGTAAATCAATAGTAAGACAGGAAGACAGATGGATGGGGAGATGCAGTGTGGACAGATAGAGAGAAATAATGAGGAAAAGGTAAGAGAAAAATGATGTAGGTTGAGTCTGACCTGCATAACAGAGAAAAATATTGATTATTACTAAATTAGAGCTGGACAGACCAAGAGCGCAAAGTTTAAAAGAGTAAAGACTAGACTGAACAGGGATAGTTCACCAACAAATAAAAACGCTAGCATTTACTCACCCTTATCTCATTTCAAACTGATATTGGCTTAGAAAAAAACCTCAGTATATTACTAAACAAACTATACTCGTTGAACTTTATTAAAGGCACAGCTAAATGGGACAATTACTATAATGGGTTTATGTGAAAACTGTTTTCATTCACCTCATTTCAAATAAAAGTCTGCTGTTGAATGGCAGTATTTACACAATTTATGCCAACAAATTTATTAAAAAAATCATATTAAAAAGATGTCATTAAACCATAATTTTAAATAGACTGCGTCTACATTAATTTGGAGATGCAATGTACAAATATATTTTGAATTACACATTTTCATGTTAGCTTAAATGTGATTATTCGTGAAAATATGCAATTAAGCATATATTAATGGCTAGCTATTTTTTTATCGATTGACAGCATCATAAAAAAAATATCTTAATTTACTCATCTCTATGTCAATACAAACTTGTATTACTTCATAGTATTACTAAGAAGATAATTTGAAATACAGTGCACAAGTCATGGTACGTGCATTTTTTTTTTGCTTTTGATTTTAATTATGCAGTTCAGCTCTTTTTTGAAGCTTGAAAGCTCAAGTCCTTGTTCATGAAGAAGGAAAGTCGTAAAAGTTTAGAACAACATAAGGGGCAGTAAATGAAATTTTGGGTAGAACTATCTCTTTAAACACAAAGCCAAACACAATTAGAGCAAGCCAGCCAGCTTAGAGGAGAGGACAGAGACAAATGACATGAGGTGCTTTAGACAAAATCACTTTATCTACAAATGTGCCGTTACAGACAAATCCGTGCGGATTCCAGAGCAACACGGTGACCGTTACTAAAGCTAAAATCTGAGAGAGTGGGTAAATCCACTTATGAATGTCATTAACATGAGCAAAGGCAACATATGGGGGCTCTAACGGATGATGTCATGGTCTGGGTGGTCTACAGAGAAATAAACAATACTGCCCAAACCTTCACCCTCCTGAAAGCCCAGATTATTGCAGTCAATCATAATAGATTATCTTTCCAAGAGAGCCTATAATCGCTTTGTGAAATCATAGCTAAATCACATGCAAGCCAAAAACATTTTTCCCGGATAATGCTTTAGAAAAACATACTGTAGGTGAAATAACAGTCTCTATTGTAAATCGAAACTTTCACAATTGTGTGAACGCGTTGTAATAAACCTCACAATTCGCACGCACCAGAGAATACAAAACCAATATGAGTCCACAATCATTTCAATGCGCACCACAACTGGTACGCACAGACACACACACATCCTCACACACCCACGCACTCAAACCAATATAATATCCAAGTGTCCCTGTGGGGCGCTCTCAAACCTTTTAGGGCCAATGAACCTGCTGTTTCAGTGGAATGGGCGTGTATTTTTTGAAAGAGCTTGTCTGCTATTAAGAGAAAAGCCTGTCATATGAATGTTACATATCTCAGGGGTCTTGTATTAACTGGCTCTTCACACTTAGCTGTCTGAAACAATACCCAGGACAACTACTGACAACAGGCTTGAGTGGGACCTTTGGCCATGGGACAACTCAGAAACGACATGAAAGGTTACAACAGAAGGTACAAATGGATGGTAAATGAGGTGCGTTCAGAGCAATGCCTTATCCTATAGCAGTTTTTAAAGGAGTTCTATCATTTACAGTAATATTTTAGAATACTTTTACAGTTTACTCAACAAGGATGCAGTAAATTAATCAAAAGACAACATTTAAAATAAAAGCTGTTATTCATCAAAGAGTCACCAAAAAACATCTGTTTGCACACAATGGTTTTAACATTGATAATAATTAAGCGAATGATTTCTCAAAAATCACATAACACTGAAGACACTGATGTTGAAAATTCTATTTAAAATAAAGAACTTTCATTTAAAAATATTTCACTGTTTTGCTGTATTTTTCACCAAATAAATGCAGTCTGGGTGAGCACACAAGATCTTTCAAAAACATGCTACAAACCACAAAACTTTGAACTTAAGTAGTAAAACAAGTAGAACAAGTGGTAACATAAAAATGTTTGACTATTACTAAGATTGCTCTAACAGGATAATCTGCCACAACTGCCACAATCTCTTATCATTACACATTCAAATTCAAATGCAAACACTTTAAGATTCGATAATGGATGCTTAAGATATAACAGCCAGCCTGTGGAAACGAATTGCTTGAATAAAAAAGGAACTGAACAAAGTACTATATTTGTGTTAGAATGGTAGGTCTTTTGACTTCAGGGTATTTAACTTCACCTGAATAGTTACTCAGCAGAGGTGACAGTTCCCCTGGGGCAACCTGAGGTTAAGTGTCCTGCTCAAAGGGCAAAATGGTAATAGTGTTCTCTTAATAATTGCCAGTTCACAGTTCACCTCAACCTGGGATCAAACCTGTAAAAGAACCTCGCCACTTAGCTGCCACATGCAGAATTATTGTACTGTATTTTTTGATGAATCACTATGAATAACATTTAGCTACATGTGCAAAACCTATAAACTAAGAATTTGAAAGTGTTTTAATTGCAAATTCAATAACAAAATTTTTTAACAAACATGAGGTAAAAGAAAACGGAGTAAAGATTTTTTTAAACAAATAACGGTATGATACCTTCAGGGAAATTAACAATCTAAAACAAATTACCAAAAAAAACATCTAGGGGCTATTACAAAAACCACAGTACAGCACATTTCTGGTGAATTAAAAGTATAAATACTATTAAAATCTTTTCATTTTTATCACCGAACATAAACACGCTCAACCACTTAATGTACCGTGGAGTACACCAGTCAGCTTTTAATGTAATGAAGTTCTTTAAGAGTCTATGAAGTACTCAAATAATATCACACTTGTGTATTTGCACATAGTTAAAGCGGTTATATTTTAGCCTAGAAACTTTATTACCAATACAAGGCAACCATGAGTCACTTAGAGACATGGAGCAATTTATCACCCCACATAAGTGCTATATATATATAATAATGCTGTACAGTAAAAACAAATAATATTTGTCCCTAGTGTATAATCTAAACTATGTTTCATCTTCTGTACTACACCCGACATACACTGCATGTTGTATGTTAATGTTCTTAGTTAACTTTGATGAAGTAAAATATTCAACAACTAGTTCAAGAGAGTCCGCATCCGCTGTAACTTATGCATACTTAAAATCCATCCCAGAGGTTTGAAACCAACGAGGCCGTTTCGAGTCATGCTCTAATCTCACTGTACCATGAAATGCAATTCGAAAACATCACGTGAGGAAGAAAAAAAAAGAATGAGCATGAGAGGGCAAAGGAATGATAAACAGACAGACATTGAGATTTCTATCAGCAAACTGAACTAGACGAGAGACAAATACAATGAAAACACAGAGAAGTGCATGTAAATTGGATAACATGACCGATGCACTCAAGTTGGGAAGGTGATATTAAAAGAAGTGGTGACCAATTACCTGCCAGCGCCCTAAAATCTTCCAGCTCATAATCTAATTGTGCTCTGTTTAGCCTAGCCCACCAGATCCTCTCAGGCGTTCCCTGGAGGGGGGAAGAATAATGAAATGTACACTGCAGCTCGAGCCAGGCCCCGGCTGAGAGGAAGCTAGTGTAAACACACACAACCCCCTCAATCTCCCTCATATGAGCAATAAAACCAATTCTAATATGTAGTTTGGTGCATGCTTTCATTTGTTTAGCTTAGATGCATATTATGTGGTCTGGTGGGAATAGATGCATTAGTAAGCTAAAGGAGAAGACAAAGTCTCCTTCTATCTCTGTATCTCTATCTGCTCGGGGCTGAACACCTCAACGCTCACTCGCTGCAGCTCTCTGCTTCCTCTTCTTGCTTCATAATTCATCTTAAACAAGGGGGGGGGGAAAACAAACAAGCAGTGAAGCAACAAGAGGACGCTAAGAGCAAAGCCCATCTTTCAGGGGACTGTATGTTAGGGAAAGCAGAAGAGGACAGATGAGTGTGTATGTGTATATGTCTGTATTAAAGATGAGCTTCTGCAATTACATAATAGCCCAGGTGCCCAGGTACAGCTGAATGACACCATATTAAACATTGATTGAATAAGTGATATAATTCTTAATCTCAGACAGACAGATTGTTTTGGCTTGCAGCAAGCCTGATACTCACAGCAGCCTCAAGCACACCTTTCGACCACTGGATTTCCTGGACTTTTTTATAAATTAGTAATCAGTGAATAAAATATTGCACTTTTTTGCAGATACGGTACACATAACTATCAGAGTTTTGAGTAACATACAGTACAATATTAATTTCAGATGTTAAACGAAATTAATACTTAGTAAGGATGTCTAACACCAGAACGAAATAACACACATAGCAATAAAGCTCTTTTTGATTCAGATTAAATTTCTTAATAACGTTGCACAACATTTTAACTTCATTTTAAAACAATATTTTCTATAAAAATAATAAGCATGGCTGTTGTAGCATATTATATACTTAATGTCTATATCACTTTGATATCATGTCCTTTTTATACAAAATCCTAAATAAATAAAGATGCATAAACAAATTATATATTTTATAATTTAATATTTTCTATTTTACAAAATATTTTTTTAATCTCAATAAATATTATAAAATGTCAAGGTCTTTAATGACAGAGAAAACTCTGCAGCTAATACTGGCCAAAGAATCAAAAAGAAAAGGAAAAAAATGTAAATGTATATGTATGTGACTTTCTGATCAGAAGTTCTTCAGTCCAAATTAAAAAAAAGCAACAATTATTTCATGGTTACCTGTGCAGCTAAATGCCTTAAAACTTTGAAGATTCATCAAGTGATTTGTTTTCCTCAAAAAAGACCATTGTATGAACTTGGTATCTTGCCTTGGTTTAGGAGTGATTATAAAAAACCCTGTGTGCACTTAAGTAGCACCAAAGAATCGGACTTGAACTCAGTTGCCATTTTTGTGTACAATATGCCTCAAGTGGTCAGTACACAGCATTTGTCAGAGGCTATGTAATCCCTAGTGTGTGCCCGGAATCAACACATACACACAAAGAGGGCAGCTCAGGCCATGTATGCAGTAATAATCAACAGAGAAAATATGCTGAAGGGGGAATATGTATGACACAATGACAGAGCTCATCATCAAGTAATCTTCTCAACGCTGGCTTGTTCCCGCTCAATCTTAGTCTCTCTGCTCTCCCTGCGGGCATTCTTGAACGTTCACACGAACAAAAGCGCAAACATGCCAACGAAGAAATCAATTGCGGTGTGTCATCAACGGTGAAGGCATGAATATATGTGCTGTATACATTGAAGGAGTCGGTCTGTTTAAATCATCACTCTGATGTCATGTTCTTGGAATCTGGGACAGTGGGCAAGCGTTTTAATCAATTTTCTATTAGAGTAACATGGTTGGTAATAGCGCGAGTTGGGTACAGGCCCAGCCCTAAAAATAATACAGAATCTAATCTGAATTATGGTTCAAAGAGATTAGGGGTCCGTAATCCCTTGAATAAACAGGGGGAAAAAGTGAGCATGGAAAAAAACGCTTAGGTGGGGGTTGAACTGCCTCCTGCGGACACCATTTGATAATAAGTCTGTGTGTAGGTCTTCTGAGATAGACAACACCATTTCATCAAAATCACGCTAATCCTTATGCCATCCCCCTCTCTCTCTTTCTCTCTCTCTCCTCTGAGCCTTCTCGATCCCACCCTCCACTCCCTTTGACCATCCATCTCTCGAAAGCCTCAAAGCAAATCTGAAAGCCAGGACTGAAAAGCCATGGCTGTGATCCAGGAAACCTGGAGCTCCAGGAGAGACCTGATTACTGGAGGAGTAAGTGAGATTGAAAATTAAAGGGACAGTTCATCCAAAAATGAAAATTCCCTTGTGTATGCCCGTATTTAGAAGTTCCTGTGTTTAAGTTATTATTAGTTCATTAGTCTCCTCCTGTGTTTCCCAGCTGTTTTGAGTTCCCCTCATTACCCCTACGTGTATTTATACCCTGTCTGTTTAGTTCTAGCCTTGTCTGTGATTAATGTTATTTGAGCGTCTTTATGTCATGTATCATTCCTGTGTTCATCCTGTTGCTTATTAAAAGCATAGTATTTGATTCTCCGTGTCTCCTGCTATCTCTTTCCCCACACGCTACATAACATCACCCTTACGTCACTATTATTTTCTTTGGAAAACAAAAGTATGTGTTTTGAACAATATCTCAGTGTCCATACAGTGGAGGTCAGTGGGTTCAAAACAACACTGAACGCCCCTGACTTTCATTGTATGGACAAAAACATCCAAATATTTTTGAGTTGCAAGGCTTTCAAGGACAATTAAGTTATTGTTATAGTGTTTAAAAATGACTTTTACCAAAAATGTGGTTAAAATGAACATAAAAATGACTAAACTTGAGGCTGCCATCATTTATGTAACTGTTGGAAAATGGGGCCAGCCCAGTCACAGCATGGGAACACAGAACATGATATAGATTTTGGGCTTCAGCTGTGAGCGGAACACCACAGGAGGCAGTTAATATTGTGAGGAAGATACACATCAAAATTGATTGAAACATTAATAAATTATAATTAAATCATAAATATTTTCAACTAAAATGTGCTGCGACTGATCTGCACTGGTAAGATATTTTTTGCACATGCACATCTTCCGTGGCATTTTTATGTCGATGACGATGTTTTATCTGCTATAGCTGCAACATTAATCTACACTGTCTTGTGTTTCATATATTAATCTGTCTTTTGTTCAAAATCTGTCTTTTGCTGAAGCCTTTGTTTTCTGACCTTTGGATGAGTTGTGGTGAAATGCCATTCGACCATGCATGACATCAATGCCTCTTAAATCTTACAGCAGACTGTGGTTTGACATTATTACGCTCAATGAAATCACCAAATTTATTGGCTAGTTAGTCTGGAGAATATTTTTCAAACTACCTTACATAAGCTACACAAAAACAACATTATTTCTTTTGAACTAAATAGAAGATATCAAACAAAAATTGCTAATGTTTATTTTTATTTTTTGTGCATAATTGTACAGAATATTTAGTTTCACAGTTCCTCTGGTGGTCATTTTATTGCACATGTAATAAAATGTATTATTATGTAACATTTCTGAAGCTAAATATTAGTAATTATTAAATATTATTAAAATATTAATTTCACCTCTCAAGCTAATAATTACCAAACAATCTAGGAAACACATTTAGAGAGAAAATGTGCAGGAATAACAGTATCGGCCATACAAAGTTTCTCAATAATCAAAAAGTTATATTTTAATGTTTCAGACTATGACGTCAGAAATCAAAGGAGTTCACTAAGCCGTTCTGCAGTGATTTTTTTAGGGAAGAAGTTTTGAGTATTGTTCAGTTACATATAATACTAGAAAATCGCACATTTTTGAAGTACTAATAACAATTCACACAAATATTTTAATCAAATTAAATAATTACTAAGATATAAAACCCTGCTGCCAATGCATATTTGATAAACGGGACTTTTTTGGAGTCCTCATCTTCATTTCTGACAAGCCTATTTCACACATCAGACATACTGTAAGCCAGGGGTGGGGAACCCTGGTCCTCGAGGGCCGCAGTCCTCTAATGCTGCGTCCGAAATCGCTTACTTCCCTACTATATAGTACGCGAAAAACAGCATGCGATGCGAGTAGTATGTCCAAATTCATAGCATTCGAAATTCAGTAGGCAAAAAGTACCCGGATGACCTACTGCTTCCGGCCAAATTCTATAGTAGGCATACCATGGACACTTTTCTATCCCATAAGGCTCCAGGAGATGAGGCGTCATATTCGAAAAATAGCGGAAAGTGGAGACGCGGCTCATTTTAAATGTACGTACCTCAGAAAAAAAACGTTGTTTATTGTGATTAAATTACATTTGTTTAACACAATCTAAATAAACGGATGACTTATTGAAAGTTT
>JAUMHR010000063.1:13712624-13723204 GCA_032361145.1 Enteromius fasciolatus | reverse complement strand
AGAATGCTTTCAGCACCTTGTTGAATCAATGCCACGTAGAATTAAGGCAGTTCTGAAGGCGAAAGGGGGTCAAACACTGTATTAGTATGGTGTTACTAATAATCCTTTAGGTGAGTGTATATAGTATGTATATTGTATATACTGTAGAGTGTATATTGACAGTAGTCAACATCTGAACTGGATCAAAACCTAAAAAAAAGTACCTTTCTTGTTTTGAGACAACTTTCACAAATTTTTATAATCCATTTCAAATGTTTACTACTGTATATATACCACAAAGCATCTTCTCACCCAGTTGTCCGGATGGAGTCTTGGGAATGACAATGTCTTGGAGGGTGTCAGGAGGCGGTGGAGGGAGTAGATTTTGCACAGCTCTGCCCAGCACCATGTGGAGTCTTTTAGAGGAAGACCTGAGGATGCTAATAGCCATGTCATCTGTCACATTGGTCACATTGTGACCGTTTACCTGAAAGGAGATAATGCCAATTCAAATCACTGACAATCAAATCTTACAAAATCTTTAGAAAGGGATGGTCATAACTGCATAACTGTGATTGTGTTTATAATGGTGGGAAAAAAGTTGTACCATGACAAGTCTGTCTCCTGCCCTGAGTCTGCCATCTGCTTTGGCTGGATTATCCAGGACCTCCTGGACATAAAAGCAGCTGTCCAGTTTACTTCTGGTTATTGTAAAACCGAAACTGCCACACCACGATTTAGTCAGTGAGACAGTCAGTTCGAACTCCTTCAACATGTCCTAAAGGAAGGACAAAAGAGATGGTGAACAACAAGGCTATGCTAGTCAACCAGCATTTAATAACCTTTAGTGCTTTATTTTATAAAGCAAGTTTCTCAATGTCACTTTCACTGAGAAAAAAAGAAACATAAATAACAAAAATAAAGAAAGAATTCTAATAAATTATTTAAGCAGGTAGTGAATTCCAAAGTTTAGGTGCTTAAACAAGCAGAGAAATCTATGCTAATCTGAAGGTTTGTACATCTGTAGGCAAATGCAATCAGACTTTACCCTTCTAGGATCTTCATCATCCTCTTCTTCATCATCATCCCAGCCATTGTTGCTGGCTGAGGGGATGGTAAACTGGGCAGGAGATTTCACTGGTGATGGTGTTTGAGTAGCTTGCTGGTAGGATGGAGGTGTGCTTAACAGTGATGGAGAAAGGGCCGGTGGAGGGGAAAGCTCATTGGAGACAGCAATGCTGCTGCTTGGAGGAGAAGGTGCTGTGGTGGTAATGGTCAAGTATTCCTCATCGGCTATGACGGTCAGTCCATTGGCTGTGAAACATTGGCTTTCTTCCACACCTTCAGCTGTGTGACTGTGATAACAAGAAATTCATATTTGTCACTTTTGATTTTTTCAAGACCATTTTCTAGTATTAAAGGGGATAATGTTTACATAAAACAAGAAGGTGGAGATATTATTCTCGTAGTGTTGTTGCTGCCGCCATGTTCTGACATACTGTGTTTCATTATGAAAGTTAAACCACTTTGTTTGTGCTTGATCATTGCATAGATTATATAACATAGAAATTAACAAGCTTTTACCTGGAACAAGCTGAGACATGGTTGGTTGAGATGGTATAATTTTTTGACTCTTGCTGATGGGCTGTTTCAGGGGCTGCAGGAGTTGGTGCTGGGTTGGCTGCTGTGACTTTAACAGTGCTTGGTGTTGGGGGTGGGGCTTCGCTCTCATGCCCCTCTCCTATTATGGCATGAGCTTTCGGTTCTCCAGCTTCACCTGAGAATGGACGTGGAGGTAGGGGTGGAGGGACTAATATAGTCGTATCCACCAGCTCAGTATCTGGTTTCTGCAGGGTTAATGGGATCTCCTGGTCTTTCTCTGGGGAAACTTCTTTCTTCAGACCCATCTCTATCACTCTCTTCTTGAGGAGTTCACTAAAGTCTGGGGCGACGGTCCTCGTCTGCAGGTCTAGAGACATGGATCTCAGTTCACGGGTTGAAAGTGTGTCATGACCCTGTCAAAAAAGAATGTGAGTTTTAGAAATAACATCAATTTTAGAGTTGTTGCCAATCATATGGAGAAAGTATGTTACCAGAGAGGTCATAATATCTGCATTTTCATCCTGTAAAGGTCTGTAGATTGACAGTCTAATCTCAGATGGAGATTTTTGGAGGACATGCAGAATTTCCTGTGATAATAGAAAGTTATACAGCAGTGTTAAAAGATTGGCATTTTCAATAATTTTGAGTCTCTAATGCTCATCAAGGATGCATTTATTTGACCAAAGAATCTGTAAATATATTGCATTAACAAAATTGTTAATGTACAAATAAATATTTGTGCATAAAATAAAGAAGTTCTGAGGTTCAGTATTTGTATAAGTTAATCTCTCACTCTGCTTTGATGTATCTTGGGATGTGAAATTACCTCATAGGAAAGGCCCCTGACAGGTTCTCCATTTACAGACAGGATTATGTCTCCCTCCTTTACAAGCCCACAATCTCCTGCAGACTGACCAGAAGAAAGGCTCTTAATCTGCACCATGCTGCCCTCATCCGAACCCAGTTCAGATATGATGAAACTGAACCCCAGGCTACTGAGACTCTTCTGTAGCGTCACCTCCAGGATGTTATCTGCCACAAAGAAAGAGCAGAACACTCCCAATCTGTAGTTTATACTCAATTCAGACAGATTTTTTTACACAGTAAAACCAGTTACATTAAAAAAACAAAACAAATCTGTAATAATTGCAGTATACCCAGGCCACTCTTTAAATAATAAAGTACTCCAAGATGACTATTTTTAATAAATAATAAAAAGCTAGTCTGAATGAGTTGTTTACTGAATGGACTGATCCAGTTACCATTTTTAGCTTACATATTTTTATAGTATTAAATCGATCATTTAAAATTTGCTTTTATTTTTGTATTTTCAGTTTTCTTTTTAATTTTGTATGAGGTTATGATTTTTTGTTTTGGGCTTTTGTGGGTTTTAGTATTTTTGTGTTAAATTTCATTTTAATATTAGCATTCATAATACTTCACCTTTTTAAAATTGGTTATTTATCTTACTTACCAAAATGAAAAGGCAAAATTTCTAATTTATTTACATTTTAAGTATATAAATTTTTTTTATTTAATTTCAACTGTTAAAAATTATTTTTAATAGTTTTAGTTAAAAATAACACCATTTGTAATATAGCCAAAACGCATGAATGGTGATTTTGCAACTTTGTGTTTTTGGTTTTCGTTTGGTATTCCTGAACCTCATTTACTTTCATTATATTAATTATAAATTGTATCCAGAATATTGTTCAAAAATTCACTTTCTGTATCACACAGATTAAAAAAAATTTTTTTAGAATGACACGAGGTTGAGTGCTATAGATAGACTCTAACTGTCAAATTTGATGCTTAACATATGCCAGTGCTAAAATGTAAAATTATGATGTGCTATATACAAAAAAAAAACAGTGTTCCTCTGGACAAACTAAATTTGGCTGGGTGTTTTGAGTTACAGTGGTCTGGCAGCTAGCACAGTGTCGCTGTCAGATTCACTTGAAATGTTTTGCAGTGTTTTCTCCCCCTCTTTGATCCCCATCTTACCATCTGACACAAAGTCCTTGGCCCTGACAGACAAGGGCGTTTCCATGGTCACATCTCTCCTCAGGGGGGTGGGTGTGCTGTGCGCACTGAGGGGTGAAGGAGATCTCTGTCTCTCCAACGTGGACGAGGCACTGTAAGTGTCCAGCACCACTGGAGGCTCTCGTTCCAGAACCAGGCTCACCACCTAAAAAATGACACCGTAATTAAAGCAACATGTCTTCTTAATACATACAGGCTGCACACCTATAGTCAGTCTGCTTAACACAAGGCCTGTTACCTAACCAGTGCATGTGGCCCGTCAGCTTAAGTGTAATAGTGTGTCAGTATGACGAGCGTCATACCCCAGAAAATCTTATTAGCTCAGACTAAAATAACAACACATATGCTTTCACAACCGTGTGCCGCTTAAGATCTTTCTTTTGTGCTGTCTAAGAACCCCTCAAACACAAGGTTTGATGATGTTGTCCTAAAGCAACTGACATGCACAGACCCTTTAGACATAATGTGACCTTTGGCTCGCCCTTGTGCTAGAGTTCACATCTTACAGTACAGCAGTTACTTCTCAAAATGTCAGTTAAGATTAAATGAAAGTAACTGCTCTTTAACTGTTTGCAAAAACCTAAACCTAATGCAACTGCTCTGCTACATGTCAAAATGCTTGTCAGTTGTAAAAGCTTGCAAAATCTGTATGAAAATGAGAAATTCTGAAAAGTAAGAAACTAAAATTGAAAAGACTAAAATTAATAACACTAAACAGAAACATAAAAAGTAAAAACAAAAGAAAAAAAAACAATAAAATTAATAAAAAAAGAAATTCAACTGAAAGCTGCAAATATAAAATATTAATAGATTTCATAATAGTATTTAAGTATTATAAAAATACCACTATAAAAATATCACTTTATATATGAAAAAAGGATAACCGTGTTTCATAACATCTGAAACATGCGTGTTATTATACTGTGGGCTCAATCATATCCAGTAACAAACGGTTGTGATTGTACCACTCAGAAGTAATGTAAACACATGTCATTACCTCCCCCGTCCTCTTCAGGCACTCCACCGCCTGCCTGTGTGTGACAGCACGCAGGTTACAGCCGTCCACCTCTAGCAGCCTGTCACCTGTCACACATACAGGAATTCAGTGAGCTGTCAACACAATCATGCGTCACAAACAGTCAGAGTGTTGCATATTCATGTTCATTAGCATGTTAGGAACATGCTTGTACATCGTCAAGAAGATGAAAAATATGCGTAGAGCATATTAAAAAAACGGAACACTACCATTTAAATGTAGGGTCAGTAAGGTCCTTTACTTTTCAATATTCAAGATATTTTATTCAGAAAGATACATTCATTTGATCAAAAGTGACAATAATTTTACTATTTATAAATGTTATATTTATAAATCTGTAGGGTATGTAATGTTATAAAATTATGTTACAAAAGATTTTTATTTCAATTAAATGCTATTCTCAAATTCCTGATGTTCTTCAATGAATTTTGCAAAAAATATTTAGCAGCACAACTGTTTTAGCATTGATAATGATAAAAACAAATCTTAACATGTTAAGACATGAGTTCTGAAACATCATGTGACATTAAAGACTGGAGTGATCAGCTTTGCCATCACTAAAATTATTCCATTTTAAACTATATTCAAATAGAAAACAATTCATTTAATTTTAATTTTTTTTCTTTTTACTATATTTTTGATCAAATAAATGCAGTCTTAAAATGCATGAGATTTCCTTCGTCTTATAAAAATAAGGTGTTTAAAACATCATTCTAGCAAAAGTCTTACTAAACTATGATTTTTTTTTTTACCAAATATTTTATAATTGGTAATGATGGATCTTAACCTATCTGTATTCTTCCATCTTGATCTGCCGCTCCTCCTGGGATCACGCTTTTGATGTAAATTCCTCCATGGTGTACATTAGTGTTGATTCCCCCCTAGAAATCATTAAAATAGTAACATACTCCATGTTTTAAGATTTAAGAAATGACATGAACACCACACAGTATAAACTTACAGCAACACTGATTCCCAAGCTGCTGTTGATCTTTCTGACCTCCACATAGATTACTTCACCTGGCTTTGAACCGAAGCTGGAAGAATTATTAGACATCCTATCCTGCGCAGGATGAACAATAAAACATATTTTGGTTAGTTTGTGTTCATGTCAAATGTTTTGTAATAAACTGGACAAACTATAAATCACACCTGGAAATCCAGAATCCGCACCACAGGTATGTGCAGCCTTTTGCCCATTTTGGGAGCCATGATGTTGGAGAGGGTCTCCTCCAGTTCCTCCATCACAGGCCTGTACTCTGCACTCAGGGTGCTTTGAGAACCAAAGCCTCTTTCCAGCATCATCCCTAAATTACTTGTAGCCAGTGAGGTCTTACTGTCCCGGAGATCCTCTACTCAGAAAAAAAAAAAGAAAACATTTTAAATGTGTAATTCCTACCACCAAATTCACCATAATTGCAAAAATAAAGCTATACAGTATGCCGGGATAGGAGAATGTATTTTTACTATTAAAATCTGCACATTTCATTTTTAAAAGTACAATATGAAGACATACGTTTGGGCTGGGACACTATGAGCTCCACTTCATCTGGGCTGCTCTGAAGTATGGCAGCAGCTATATTAAATGTCACCCCCTCTAAACTGATCTTATTCAGAGAGATCAGACGACCACCTAAACACAAGAAAAAGAAAATAAGTCTTTTTTATTTCTTTTCTTTTTTTTTGTGCATAAAAGAGGAAAAATGTTCAGGATTTTACCAGGTCTGATTCTGCCGTCCCTATCAGCTGGCCCGTCAGGAACGATGGATGCTATGAAAATTCCCAAATCTAACTTCCCTGTGTTGTCCTCCCCGACAATTACAAAACCTTTTCATCAAAAGCGATACATCAGGATTTTGGAGCAAGAGTACTGCAAATGCTTAAAGTTATATATACGATGCATGTTCATTTTCACTCACCGAAACCCAGTTTTGGATCCTTCTTCAAAGTAACACAGATGATTTCTCTCTCTGGGGTTGTTCTTGTAGGTGTGTCCACTAAAATTAAATAAATGTAGACTTGTTTAAAAAAATATTACACTTTCTCGTGTCATATTCAGAAGTTGAAATGTTATTTATAATCAATTTCTCAAGATCATAGATCTTATCACAGAAATATCAGCTAATCATTAAAAGTCCATGTCAAACTTTATCCTTAAAACCACCGAGAGCTTCACTGTTTACCTCTTATAGACGAAGTGGTGGAATGAACCTCTGAGTCCTGTTTTTGCAAAGAGACGTTGGACATGATGCGATAGACTGGAGGACTGAAGGTTTCTGGAGGGCTGCAGGCAAGAAAGATCAACACGATATGAGAGATATTTAGTTTTATATTGTGATTTGATTGATGGGCAGAGCAGATTGATTGACACACCTGCTGCTTCCGCTCTGGTCTTTGAGTTCACTCTGGGTTCTTGTATCAGGAATGTAATTTACTTCATTCTGTGGCTGAATCCGAACTCCGATCTTTCCTGACAGGTCATCGCAAGACTTGCTCATGAAGTCATTCGGTAATCCATTCAAACCAATATTGTTGAGCACAATCTCTGAGCAAGACAACCTCTTTATTTGATTCTGTCGAGCACGGCATATTGATGTATATTTTGCCACATTGTCATCTAGGTTGAAATCAAACAACAATCAAATCTTTATATTTGATGAAAATAATACCATAGTAAAAACAATATATCTAATGAAAATGATAAAGTAAAAATTATTTTCTTGAGTCCACTTAAGCATAACGTTCGTTAGAAAAGATAAATATATCATTTGTTATGAAAACATGTTAAGGATACAGTATTATCACCTTCAAATGGCTCTGTATACAGAAATAATTCTACACACCTGAGGCTAAACAGTAGGTCAGCTGACGAGAAGTCATCTCACTGTGAAACTTGTGCTGGGCTGAGCAGAGGTTCAGGAGGTACTGTGCTATCTTTGAGCTCTCTGTCACAAATGAGTGCTTCTTCCCACTTGGGCTGCACTCGATGGTAAATTTTCGTCTCTATGAAAGAATTAATGGAGAATAATTAAAAACCTTAAACCAAAACATCAAGAACTTCAAATAACATGTTGCTAGATTTCACAGAGTATCAAAAAGAAAACACCTAAACAAGCAATATAAGCCACACAAATAACAAACTCACACTTGTTGAGAGACTGTCTGTCTCTGTCCAGTTAAATTTGCGACTTAACACACGAGAATGGTTCTTGACTTCATAAACCATAATCCCTTTGGCACAAATTCCCAAAACCAGCTCTCCAATAATAGGTTTCCTTTCACGAGCAACTCTGTGGAACAGCACTCCATATTCTGGCAGCTGCTGGGCAATCTACAAAGACACGAAAGACACAGAAGGTACTGACAAACTATGATCAAATAGCCAGATGTTTTGAACAAAACTACTATTATATTGATTTGTTTAGTGTTATGCGCAATACAAGAGTAATTTTAGAACAAGTGACTCTAACTGAAGGCCAGAAGAAAGAACCTTTAAGAACTCCATCTCAGCCTCTTCTGGAAGCATGTGGGCATTATTGGCATGCAACCTTGACAACTCCTCTCTTAAACAGGGCAAGGCCACTTTCTCTATGACTCTCTTAGAGATGTACTGCTCCATTTGGAAATAGTTCTTCCCGTAAACCTGAAAAAGTTAGTGTGACATCTCAACATACTGATCATCAGTTAGATCTGTTGAAAGTTCAGATGTTGATTAATATCTCACTCACTTCAGGCATATAATCTCCAAACTCAGCCTGCAGGGCTAACGCAGCAAGAAACAATGCAGTCTCCTCAGTACAGTACACTCTGTCCTCCAGAACGTCCCTCCTCATCTGGAGATAGTATTGGTGTCGTGTAAATCTATGCCTTTAAAAATAATTCAACAAAAAAACAAACAGTGAACATGATTAGCACTGAACTATTATAGCAGTAGCACTATAACTATTATAAAGGATCTTTGCTGAATAAAAGTATTAATTACTGACCCCACACCTAAAGATAATGTTTATGCACTAACTTAGTTTTTGGAGTGCACTAATACATTGACCTCAAACCTGACAGACATACACTAAAAGCCATGAACTCTGATATCACTGGGTCGATCTAAATATCATGCAAATGCAAACCATAAAGTGCCATTTACTCAGAAAGCAGGGCAGCAGAATGGAAGAAAATGACCTAGAGGCACTGATTTTAAAAACTTTTTTTTTACTTTAGAATGGCTGTCATGCACTGAAAAATGCTGCAAAATCATGGCAAGCATAACGGCCCATCCAAGTGCATGAAAACAATGCAACAGCAGTGCAGTGGAATACAAAAATATTGGCTGTGTGAACGACCCCAAAGACTGAAGAAAAACCCTTACAATATGTAAGAGATGTCATCAGGGAAAAATTTGACACGGAGAAAAAGCATAAATGTCGCAGACGCCACTTTCTTCCAGTAATCTGGGGCAACCTTTGAGATTTTTGTCTCAGGGTCCAAAAAGAAAAATTCACCATCTAAATGAGAAAAGAAAATGCAATTAATTCTCATTCACTTATTTAAGACAGTTCCAAGTGTACATTACAAACTCATTCCCTTTAACAGTCGTTAAAATCACACAAGAGTACACAAAGGTATTATAAAGACTGAAGTACCATCAATGAAAGCAAGGCCAAAGTAAAAGTGCTCCACAAGGTTAGCGTGTGCCACAACCATGTCGAAGACATCTCTTCCACGGGACTTGTTGTCACATTTCACTGCCACACTCTGTTCATTTGGCATGATCACATTTACCTCTCTTTGAGACAAGCCAGACTTGCCTTTCTTTGACTGTATTGGTCGAGAGAGAAAGAGAGAAGAAGCTAAATACAGAGACAACTTTAGTGCAATAAAGCTGCACAGAAGTGCTGAACACTTAAAACTGAAACGCATTATATACATATATTTAAAAAAAAAATAAATAAAAAAATAAGACACAGTTTACCACTATAGATCCCGGCAGCTCTAAAACTATTTGAGGTTCATCAATCATCCTGGTAAATTCAGGTCCAAGACTCTACAAATGAAAAGATGGAAACACACAATTAACAACATAGGATGCAGCATACATATTATTGTACAGCGCAGATGCTAAGCATATTACCTTAGTTTTCCTTTGGGAGAGACTGACTACAGACTCACTAACAGTGATACAGGGACTGGAAGGTCGGGCTTCACTCTTTTTGGGAACGTTGAGGCATGAACTTTGTGACAGCCAACAACTTGTGCTTCGTCTATGGTGAAGACCCAGAGGAATTCTGGGGTAGCATTAGAGATTGACATTAAGAGCACTAATAGCAAACAGCCTGATTATATATTTAGAAGTGCGTGACAATACTACTAACCTGTTTGAGCCCTGATAGGATGTGGTTTGACTAGGTCTACTTCTTAGAGACCAGGTTTTCTGTTGTTGCGAA
Source organism: Enteromius fasciolatus (assembly GCA_032361145.1). NCBI lineage: Eukaryota > Metazoa > Chordata > Actinopteri > Cypriniformes > Cyprinidae > Enteromius > Enteromius fasciolatus. Next base: position 13,713,103 of record JAUMHR010000063.1, on the reverse strand, counting down.
ATTCCTGGGAAAAAAATCAGCTAGACTGAATACTGAAATATTACTGTATGTCTAAATGCTCTGCAATAAAGAGATAGTAAAAAAGAACTTTGATAAATTAACGTGCAATTTTTTATAGACATCTAAACATCATATTTACAACTGTTTAAAAGTTTGTGGTCAAAATATATATTTTTATTCAGCGAGGATGCATTAAATTGATCAAGTGGCGGTAAAGGCATTTCTAATGTTACAAAAGATTGATGTATCATATAAATGTTATTCGGTTTATTTTTTACTTTCTATTCATCAAATAATTTTTTATGTGACACTAAAGACTGAAATAATTCAGCTTTGCCATTACATTTTAAAATATATTAACATAGAAAACAGCGTTTTTAAACTGAAATGATATTTAATATATTTACTGAATTTAATGCAGTCTTTAAAAGCATTAGAGACTTTCTTTAAAAACATAAAAAGGCTTACAGCCCCTAAAC
>JAUMHR010000063.1:13701099-13712524 GCA_032361145.1 Enteromius fasciolatus | reverse complement strand
TTTACTGAATTTAATGCAGTCTTTAAAAGCATTAGAGACTTTCTTTAAAAACATAAAAAGGCTTACAGCCCCTAAACTTTTGAATGCTAGTGTATGAGCTTACCCTGCTTTGGCTCAGAGTCCAGAGACAGTCTGCGAGTCTCTCCTGAAGCTCTGTTCCCCTCTGTATAACCAGGATAAGGTCCACGCTTACCTGCTCAACAGAGACTTGATCACTAACCACACGCGTAATGCACACTGTACATGCGCTGTGTACACAGCAGTTTATACTGCACATGGTTGCACAAGCAACCTCTGGAAAGCAGCCAAACATAAGATCCCTACGCTTTACATTACAGTTTGTGTTTAAGCATCAGGGCTTTGAGCCTGATTACAAGCTTTTGTAATCCCATGTTCGGTTTAAATTAAACTGTTAATCCTATTCTGGACACTATTTTATTGGTGCGGTTGTGCCGTCTTACGCACGCGTTAGTCAAACCTGCAGGGCTTTACTAATTTAATTTTTAGGATAAACATTATAATCCAAGGAATATGTTGGGATTACCACTGAAACGGTGATTTAAGGACAACGTTGAAGACAGATATGTGGCATCAACACCCACTTAAACTTGTTATACAAAGGATGACGTGCACAGATTGTGACATGACAGGCTAAAACTCTTTTTATAAAACAACAACAACCAATTTGCATATGTATAAAAAAAACCATCCCATTTTAACTGCAATATAATTTAAATAATAAAATAATTAATATATGAAAATAACCATTTTAAATATTCAAAATAATAACATTCTGCCTATATTCAGGTTTTCACACTTAAACACTTGACTTCTTTACAATTTCAGTTACACGAACATACAATTTTGTGATTCAAAGGAATTCCTACCATGTAGTCTTTCTCTGATCATCTGACTTTTCCCACTCAACTGCACAACATTCTCAGTTAAAGCAGTTCGATCCACCTGGAAATGAAATCTCATTAATTTCTTGGCCAATATATATGTATATTATTAATATTTTTTGCAGTTAAGAAGTGTTTGGAGCATGAATGATATGCTTTTGAAACTCACAGAGTCTTGAAAGACATCCTCTACCAGCTGTTTGATGACTTTGTTGGGAGGAGGCAGGAGAGATGCTTTGTGGTGTGATTCACACACCTCCAAGATGGAGTTCAGGTTTGCTCGTCGATGGGCCATGTCCTCACACATACTCAGGAGAAGGCAATTCAGAGAGTCACTTAGCTGAATGGGCTAACCGAGCAGGGGGAAAAAATTCGATTGAAGGTGAGGAATGCTAGGCTAACGTTGGCTGCTTTATTCTTCACCTGCAATGTCACGACTTGTTCATCAATGTCTTTCTTGATTTACTTTTTTTTAACTAGAATTTTTGAGACTGACCTGGTTTTGAGGGAGATGATAATCAACTGACCAATACAGAGTCATCCCAAGAGAATAAACGATTATCTGGAAGAAACAACACATAAATTATATTTCTGTGAGCATTCAAATGAAGCACTAATTTCGACTAATTTCACGGTAGGTGACAAAAATAGTGAGATTAAGTTTATTTTCATTGTATGTTATATGACCACTTCGGTGCGCTGTAACAGTACGTTATAAGTAACGTTATTAACATTCATGAGCCTGTGAGACCACAACTCATTTTATTTTAGGCTATTAGTAATATTGGGTATGTTGGTATATCATTATCTATTTTATTAGTATTATTGTTATTTACTAATACATTGACATTTCTTCATAAAAATCAGTCATTTTGTGAAGAGAACCTGATTTGATTTGCAAAGTGTACTGTCGCCTATATATTTGCTTGAGCATCAATCTCAGACAAAAGTGCTACAAACAGAAGTGTTGGCATGCATCGCTGAATGAAACTGACCTTCTCCATAGCTAGCTTGGTGGAGATGGCACGGCCTTGCAGCATCTCTGGGGCTGTGAAGGCACATACCTCATCTGTCATAGCACAGTTCTTGAACGCCAGCGTCCCAGTCGCGGACAAGAGCAGTGATGCAGGTGTTATGATGTTGCAGATATTGTGACCTAGAAAAAGAGACTCACATGCATTGAATTTTTCATGGAGTGCACTCTTCACCATCAGGAAAAATGAACTAATTTCAAGGTCGGCGTTTTACCTTTGTAGGAAAGGTCTAAGAGGGATTCAGCTGAGCCCAGCAGGAGCGACCACACCTCGTCCTCTTCCAGCGGTCCTCCTCTGGCTTCCAGCACCTCGGCGAGGGTCACAAATGTGCTGCTCATCCTGCAGAATCGCGAGACAGATACCTGAGAAGGAGAGACACAAGCTAACCGGCTGATGGAGGAGGAGAGAAATCAGCTGAAAGAGGAGGATGGAGGCTAAACAAAGTGAGCAGCAGGGACTCTGAGCTCATCACCAATGTTTCATAACAATATTGTGTAATATACATTATTTATATTGTGTGATGTGTAACTCTAAATCTGTCTAGAGTTATCTATTTTTGTCTTTTGCTGACTTCATTTCCAGCTATCAAAGGAAGAAGCTTAGGCAAGAATGTGCCAATTGTTTTGCATAATCACTGGTGATTGGATTGTACTTCAGAGGACACGTACAAATCCATTTCTTACCAATTTCAGATCATTGTTTTGGAAAGAAGCAAACTGCAAACAGACTGACTTTATTTGCTACATTTTTGTTTTGTCATTGGTGAATCTGTCACTCTCCCAATGCTTGTGAATTACACAAACTATGCAGAGGATTCAAAGATTTTGAAATGTTTCAGCCACTTTTTCTTATTGAATATGTTCATTAAAATATCCAATTTCTAATCCACATCTACTGTAAATCTTTATTTCCCCTAAACAATACGGATATTTTCCTGGAGTGTTTTACAGGGTGAGCATGAATTAAATTAAACGTTCAGATGTGATAATTCCACTCACAGTTTAAAGAATGATAACTTTTTCAAAATATGTGCCAAAAATATTGTGGAAAGCTATTTTCTGGTCTGTTTAACCGTAACTACTCATGAAGGACGCCAGAGGGAGACATTTCACATCAAGAACATGTCCATCACTAATCAATAATATGCACTTACCAAGAGAATGTTCCTAGATGTAGACGTTCATAAATCTAAATGAACGTACAATACCTTACTTACTATCAACACATTCTTCGGTATTTATGAGAAATATAATTTAATAAACCAATATAATGGTGTATTTTTTTATTAAATTAGCTGGTATTTATGGGTTCCCTCTTACTGTGTATGAAAAAATGTAATCAAAGCATCAAAATTGAAACAGTATTGACTTTATAAAGCATGTGTATCATAATTCACTAGTGCACTTTTTTAAAATCACATTATTATCATTTCCAGCATTAATAAAATCTGATTTTATCCTACACATTTTCACTCTTAATCACATCAAGTAATATGTTGTTAATAGAAAGTTTTGTTTCAAATTTCAAAGCAAGGTAACAACAAGCAAATGCACTGAATACAAAGAAAGTTACATTTTAAAGTAATTTGGCAAGTGATGTGGGGAAAATAATCAGATGTCCATAAAGAGAGATCAGGAACTTGGATATTGCCAAGAGATCAACCTCAGCCATGTCAAACCTCAGTCTCAGACTTTTTTCCAACCACACTGTATTCTGATAATTTTAGCATGTCAAGGTAAATTAATTACACTGTAATTAATAGCATAGCGAGCAAAAAAATATTTTCAGGTTTCTCTTTGGTTCAAAACAAGAGGAATTTATTCAAATGTAAAATATGATTTAAAATATAATCATATAATAACATAATCAAACAAATACAGTAAAGGCTATATAACATCTCTCATAAAAGATGCTATTGGTGTAATTACTATTGTAACATTGCCTCTTTGAATGTATCACGGCTATTAAGAAACATATTTTGAATAATCTGAAGAACCAATTAATAAGACAACTAATCGGCTTTTCAGAACTTTAAATGCTGTCAGAAATACAAGTAATATTAAAAAGAATTTATATTAAAACATTCGGTTTAAAAAATAGAAATTATATTAAGTAAATATTTTAAATGCATTTAAATAAGAATGACTAATATATTTTAAAACCTTACGTTCAGTCTGTTGTTTGGTTGTCTTAAGGCTTATATTAAACTAGATCAGGTCTGGGTGCCAAAAGAGAGAGATTACACCGTCTAGTTAATTACACAACCTGGGTGTTAATAGGCTGACTCAACACCTTTGTTAAAAAAAAAAACAACAACCAAAACTAAACTGTGGTAAATGCAATAATCTAGAAATATAAGTAACTTATGGATACTGGGTTATTCTCTGCCTAAGTATGTCAGATAAGTCCAAACAACAAATGCTTGAGCTGGACACATACTCAAAAATGTACCAGTGCAATAATGAGCTTGAACTCCAAAGAAGGTTAAGCAGGACCTGCAGATGTGTAAACATAGGTCTGAACATTACAGGACGCCTTGAGTTTCTTTTTGTGGCCTGTCAAAAATAGAATGCTTAATTTTAAGCACACAAATACAAAAAAAAACTTAAATCATCATTGCTGTAAACATATATATGTGCCTCTAAATTTTTAAATAAAAATAAGCTTGAGCTCTCTCAGACCATTAGTATCTAGGAAGACATGCATTTTCTCATGGACTACGAGAACAAAATTACACTTTATTCACTGCATTCCTTTAATAATCAAATTCTAGAATATTCTGATTTGTGTACAAATACTAACAGGGACACACACACAGCCTTGGTTAAATCCAAACTAAAAATATCAGGAAAATTAAAAGTCATTTTTCTTTTTAGATTCTCCTTTTTGCATTCTCTACTGAGAGGTTCTAGGGTTTCTCTGTCAAAATAAAAATTCTGAGATATACATAAACTAATCACAACTCAGCACTGTAGTATTTTAATAGCATTAACCAATTTAGCTGACCAAGTCATGGCAGCAGCATTAATTAATTACAAACGGACTACGTTGTTAATCTTAGAATGTACAACTTTCTGAATTTTACATGAAGACAGATTCACAAAATTGTTCAAGTTATAACTACTAAACGTGATCGATCATCTTAGGAATATGAACAGTTTTTACCTTCTAGCATTCGATGTCTTAAGGTCCTGATCTCCCTCTGATGCCTTCAGTCCCGACACACACACTTTAATCCTGTGGATCACTACATGTTTCATTTCCCAAGTGCCTCATGTGACCCAGCTATGCACAATCTCCAATTTAGCATACTGTAATACTGTACAACCATACAAAAATGCATTTGCCTATATACTACTCACGTCTAATCACTAAGAAGCAACCGATGTCTTTGGAACCTTAAACATTTTTGTAAAGTGAACAGCTATTCTTAGACCACAGCTAAGAGCTCAATTGGATTAAATGAGCAGTAACAAAAGAGGATGAGGAAGTATTCAGGAACATTTATTTTATTCAACACTCTCAAAACAAATAAGAAAGCGGTCACTGGGATGGTACTCAAAGGCACAAAAGCTAAAAAGTACACATTTGTAACTTATCTATCCCCAAATTAGTACCTGTGCATATCCGTGCCACCACAGCTGTGTACCTTTTTTCTGAGAGTGATGCTGTGGTCCTTTATATGTTTAAACAGCATTTTATTCGTCCTTGTCCATCCAATACAATGTATGCACAGAAGTATTATGATTGTTTTTCATCACATTTATAGTCCATTATTGTGTTAAATAACAGTCTGTGGTGAAAATTGCATTTTTGAGTAAAATGGCTGACTCTTTTTGTCTTGCTAAAGCTAGCTAGCATGTATCTCTAAAATACACTAAATTAAATATTTGTAAAAAAAAAAAAAAAAAAAACGTTTGCATAATTTTACAGCTCGATTGAAAATTACACAGAATAAAAAAGGTATAGCCTATTAAAACAATGGTATTTACCTGTCTATTTCATCTCAAGCTCATCAGTGCCACTGTTGTCTCCTTGGTAAACAAAAAACACTAATCATTGAAAAAACTTTATTAGGTCCCGCAGCTGTGGACAGTAGGCTACTAATTTTTTTTAAATTGTTATTTATCTTATTTTATTTTATTTTTTGAGAAACAGATTGATATAGCAAGAGATATTAAAACGATTTATGATTCATTTTGTTTATATTAATAGTTTTAAATTAGCCCGTGTGCATTTTATAATGGATTTTTTTTTTTTTTTTTTGTGAACTAAAGCATCTATCTGAGTGGGCTAAATATATTAATATCCTTAACAGGACGCACAACGATCAATTTTTGGCTATTTTGCCAGATAATAGAATCTCTAATAGAATCCTGTAGATTCACAGACAGGCGTACAGACAGACAAATAGACAGATAGATGGATATAATGCTATACCTATGAATAGACAGGCGTGATGATGGCACGGAAGCGCGTGGGGGTTTGGTGACGTAGAGCGCATGTCGTCCGCAGTGCACGCGAGGCCTGCTGCCAGTGGAAGAAAGCGCTTTCGATACGCTGAGGTCATGTTATCGAAACCAGCAGCCGAATAAGCGCTATTAATAATCGATAGAGCCTTCACCACAGCATTTCTGAAGAGTCCGGGTAATTAAGTGGCATTTAGAATACAGGGAGTGTTTGTATTTTAATCGTAGCAGGTAAGTGAGCGTTTTAAGGTGGTTTTAATGCGCGGTATTGTTTCGCCGTGGGGGAGGGTGTGTGTACATCACAGCTTAAAATTGTATTTTATATGAAACAGTAAGACGACAATGTCGCTCTTTTGAATGATGAGGCTTTTTAACGTAGCTTCTAATAAATGAGCCGGGCTCTGTGGGTTACGTGAGATCGCTTACAATGCTATTTGTCAAGCTGCTCGCTTTGCCGTCCACCCACTGTAAGCATACTGTGTGTATTTTGGATTGAAATTAATAACCAGGAGTGTAACATAAGAAAGTCTGAATTATTTATGGGTTTAGCATGTATACTGATCACTGTCAAAGACTGTGTATAAACTACACATAGTTTCTTGTGTATGTTGTGTCTTACTGGCCTGTCCTCTCATATCATAAAAATCAAGATATTGTCAAAAATGATTTATTTCAGCTTTACAAAATTTGCCCATTAGATCTGTTTGATGAGTCAATTGTTAAAGTTATTAATGAAACTAAAATACTATGAGCCCTAATGTTTTAGTGGCATGAACAAATCATAAAAGTTATAAAAAGCCAGGATTTGTCTCATTGTTTAGACTGTCAAGCTAACTAGAAATAAGCTATTTAACTAGAAAATGTATTTACTTTTGTTTTTTTAGCAAATAGTCATAGTGTGATTAATTTGTACCTTTTATTAGTGAACTGTATTTTATAAACAATAATCGGTTTATATTAATTTCTCTTATTGTGCGCTATAATACATGCGTTTTGTAAATACTCCCTTTGGGAATGTTGTGCTAGTTAGTTGTGAGTCAGAGTTATTAGTCCAGAAGTCTAATATTTGGCCCTGATTAAAATAAGAAATTGTACTACTTGATTTACTGATTTGTTTGGGTGCATGCCTGATTGTGTGTTAAGTGTTAATATTGGCCCGTATGTCAAAAAGTGGTTGGTAATTTATTCATTTATATTTTTTCTTGCTTGATTGTACACCACTACAACCACGAATCATAGCTCATCTAGAATGATGTCTTCACATAGATCTCTCTCTGTTGCTATGGATCCAAAATGCTATTTCTTCATATTTGGACATATGGAGCGCTACTCCCTCTCATCACAGTGAATTGTGTTACTTTTAATGCACTGCGTCAAGTCAGGATAAAAAATATCCCTGATGCCATGCCATTTGCGGAAACGGCTAAATAAGTGGAAGCATTTTTCTGTGGAACTGGGTCATGCTGTTAGTCCTGCTGTTTTAACTCAGGTTAGGAGCTATTAGGAAACTGCCCTACTCTTTTGTAGCATATGAGTCCCCTTTTTATGTGTGTGTTTCTAACAGCTGTATGCTCTAGTTATTTTCTTTTTGATGGCGCAGAGATAAAGCCCAGAGCCAAAAAGAGGTTTGGGACCACTCAATGCTTCCCTTTTAGTTTATTCTGCTGTGCCAAGAAAGAAAGATTCAGGAAAATCATGTTACGGTGATGAAGATTTCACAACAGTTGCAATATTATAGTGGAATTTTTCTATTTTCCTAATTTTTCTAGGTTTGTAAAAGTCTGCCTCGTTCGGATGCTCACACTTTGGATTCACCATGAACAAAAATAAGCGAGAAAAAGAATTCTACAGCGTAGATGTGGGCGATTCAACGTTCACAGTGTTGAGGCGCTATCAGAATCTAAGACCCATTGGCTCGGGTGCTCAGGGAATAGTCTGGTATGTTCAAGAGCTCACGTTCCACCTCAAATCAAGGACGTTTCACAGTCGCTGCATCTTTTCATCTGCTTCATGCATCCTTTTCTCTTTAAGCTCAGCGTATGACAACAACCTTGAGCGAAACGTGGCTATAAAGAAGCTAAGCCGGCCTTTTCAGAATCAGACTCATGCTAAACGCGCATACAGAGAGCTGGTGCTCATGAAGTGTGTCAACCATAAAAATGTAAGTCATGACCCCAAAATGGCTCGTAACATGTTGCATGCAATGGTCAAATCCAGCAGAGCATAAGTCGGCTAATAGATATGCTTTTTCACTTACAGATAATAGGCCTCTTAAATGTTTTTACACCCCAAAAAACATTAGAAGAGTTCCAAGATGTGTGAGTATATTTGCGTATTTACACAGCAACAAAAATGGCAGACCCCAGCTGATACCCCCCTAATGCTCTCTCCCCTTTCTCTCACATCCACACACACCCCTCCCCTTCTTCTCTGCTCTCTCTTACCCCCCCATCACACCCTCTTTTTTTGTCCCTCCCCTTCCCGCCCCTTCCCCAACGACAGTTACCTAGTAATGGAGCTGATGGACGCCAACCTCTGCCAAGTCATTCAGATGGAGCTGGACCACGAGCGGCTGTCCTATCTGCTGTACCAGATGCTGTGCGGAATAAAACACCTCCACTCGGCGGGAATCATCCACAGGGTCTGTGCTCTTTAGCCTAAAGCCTGTCCGCCTAAACAAAAAGACTGCCGTACGCAGCCAAGGTTGCACTGACAGCGAAAAGCTTAATAATCAGTTAAGGTGAAGGAGGGGGAGGGGTTTCATCCCCTGGGCTGATTACAAAAAGCCAGACCTCTGACTGCCTGACTGCCTGACTGCAGCTGCTGCTGTGGACTGCATTGCGCTGTTGAGGCAGGGACGTGTTGAGAGGCGACAGGAGGGAAGCGATCAAGTGATCCTCAGTAAACATCGCTGTCCTGTTTTTCCGTTTCACCTTGACTTTACCTCTGTCTTATACAGCGTACAGCTTTTGTGCAGATATGAGCAGAGATCTTTATGTTCATACAATGAATCTCGTGTCACTGCACAAGGTCATGACTCATGAATGGCAACCTTTGAACAGTAAATATGCAAATTTCACATGCAGCCATGGATAATCAAGCGTTAAATGAATAAAAATCGTTTCAATCTGACGGATCTGTCGATGGTTGATGAGAAAACAGAGGAGCACTGAAAGGAAATAAGTAATCGTTTTCAAGGTTAATGGTTTGGAAAGACTTGTTTGTTGAGAATGGAAAACGGATCATTCGTTTTGATGCACTTTAGCCCTTGGAAATGTACTGTATTGTTTTTTACTGTATAGTTTTTAGTTAGTCAGGACTGGAAGGGAAACCAAAAATAGTGAGTAATGTCGCCAACATCTAAAATGCTTTTGAAAACCCACACAGTTTTTAACCTCTTATGACATTTTATTTACAATTATTGATTTTGATTAAAAAGTGACATCATATTATCAGGATAATTTGAGTTCAATATGAATTTCTATTCAAAATATTTTTTTTTTTATTTTTTTTTTTTTTTTACTTTATAGCCTATGTGAGAATGTGACACTGAAGACTGCTGAAAATTAAATTTTGTTATCAGAAATAAATAATAAATATATATATAATAAATAAAAGTATTAATGGTAATAATTTTATTTTTTATTTATTTAACGCATAAACGGGTATTATGAATTGCAATAACATTTCACAATATTACTTTCTTCTGTATTTTTAATTATTTAAAAAATATATTGACGCCAAGCTTTTGTACAGATTTTTTTCCATTTTTTATTTTTATTTTAATCCTTCTAAATACCACCACTTTATGTGTGTGGCTCAGACCTTTAGACTGCCATTATATTTTTACATTATATCTTTCATTTATCTCATGAAAAAATAGCAAATTGACTGATATTCTGTCTTGTTATTCTTTAGGATCTGAAACCCAGCAACATTGTGGTAAAGTCAGACTGTACCCTGAAGATCCTGGATTTCGGTCTGGCCAGGACAGCAGCTACGGGTCTGCTGATGACACCATATGTGGTGACACGTTACTACAGAGCCCCTGAAGTCATCCTGGGAATGGGATATCAAGCCAATGGTCAGTGCTGCTGACAAGCTTCAGAATGCCTAGTTGGCACATCCTATGCATGCTTAACTGCCAATATCATCCTCATGTTGCAGGTTTCATTTCACGCTTTTATAGGCCTCTCTAATGCTTTCCTTGCACTAATAGCTTTGTGGTTTCAGCACCAAAATGTGTTACGAGGGATAAGATTTGTTGGGAGTTCTGTCTTTTTGTTTTCTCTTTGATGAAATGTAAAGCCTGCTCGGTGTGTGATGAGTAGACCATGGCTTGGTGTTCATTCATTCCTTACCCAAACTTTAATGAATAAAACAAGCTTTTATGCAACAGTGCAAAACTAACACACCCTGACTTCCTGCTTAACTGTTCTCTCTCTTTCCTTCTGCTGCACGCGCTTAGTGGACATTTGGTCTGTGGGCTGCATTTTGGCAGAAATGGTCCGTCACAAAATCCTTTTTCCTGGGAGGGACTGTATCCTTGAGCTGTACAAGTAAAAAAAATGCATAATCAACGCTTGTCTGTTGTCATTTTGACATTTTACACATGTGGCATATAATGAGATATACTGTGTAGTCCCTCGCTAGTTTGGTATTAATTTAATGAAGATTATTTTAAATTGTGTTGTTTTGCATGCTGTGTGTTCATCAAACACTGGTTGGTTTTGTTTTGGTTATAGTTTTTTTTTTCCCCATGTCTGTGAGGGGCAGCTTTGACTTTCTAGTGAATTTATATATTTTTTTCTGGCTAATTTTTTGGCGTTTCTTTGGTGAACAACGCTATTTTGAAGGCTTTTTATTCGTTTTTTCTTACTGGTACTTGTTCTAGTTTTATAATCAAATTCTAGGAATTATTATTCACATTTTTTTTTGTATTTTTATTTTTGTTGCATTAAACTCAATTGTATTTTTGGTACTAGTTGTTTTGATTCATTTAGCCATTTTAGCTGTTCTG
>JAUMHR010000063.1:13661197-13676685 GCA_032361145.1 Enteromius fasciolatus | reverse complement strand
TCGACTGAAGAAAGAAAGACATGGACATCTTGGATGACATGGGGGTGAGTAAATTATCAGCAAAAGTTTTTTTTAAAGTGAACTTCTCCTTTAAGAATACATAGAGTGTATAAGATGTTCTAATGCTTGACAGTTAATGATTGCTTTCCTTGGTTTCAACACAAGCAGCTGTGTCACTAATGCATCCTGAAGGTCTCATTAAGCACACGTCGCTGCAGGGGACCACACAGGCAATTGTGTATCAGTTTCACCCATTTAGACTTTATTTTAAATCAAGGACCACCTGCAACAGCTCATGTTAGCCTGACGCTCCATACTGAATTCAAGGTCAGCTAAGGTCACGTCCTTTGCTTATGAGATGCTGGGTCAGGCAGTGCAGAAGGATTTGATATGTGACGGTTCCCAGAGTACATGTAAACAACAGACGCTTCAGCCGAATCTGTCCCACAGGAACGTACTGCTGCATCTAGCCTGAACCATGTGACACAACAGAGGAGGATTGTTTGCTTTGAATTAGGAATTCAGGCTAGCCGTATATTATTCCTGATATGCGACACGTCAAAACTAATTAAACGAAAACTAAATAGATAAACCAGATGAACGTCTCAACAATAACTTTACATTGTGGGTAATTAAAAAGGTACCATTGGATACGTACGACCTCACAGTGGGTCCAAACACAATATTTGACTAATGGAGACCTCTGGTGAAATTTTGTAACACTTTACAAAAAGGTCCTATTGGTTTACGTAATTAAATGTATTACCTTGTATTAATAACTAATACGTTTTTATTTACTAATTGTTAACAGAAGTTAATAAGAATTAATTTGTTTATTGTTAATTCACGTTAGCTCAGGTCCATTAAATAATATCTACAACTTTTGTAATGTGGATAACTAATGTTAATTGATGGAACCCTTATTGTAGTGTTACCCAAAATGTAATTTATATCTACTAGAAAATATATTGATGCGTTAAAATATATTATTCCCAGCATAGCTAAACGACAAATGAATGGTAATCTTAGGATATTGTCTCTATTCCCCTAATAAAAGCAACACTTACAGTATATACACACACGCATTTTACATTTTTCAAAATAAAATTATAATAAAAAATTCTAAATTATAATAAAATTATTTTATGACAGGTTTTAACCAATTCGATTTTCAGCCTATTTAATCTTAATGTAGGTGGTCAGCGTTTTGCACATGAATGGCTTTCAGTCTTCACAAATGTCCTTCATGTATCCTCAGAAGACGCCTAATGCCCTCTAGTGATTAACTCTGGTAATGAGGAAGCTGTATTTCATCAGTAACAATATGCAAGCCGCTCGCTGCTCATGGCCTGCAAACACAATGCCTTGTTTGTTTACTTGCTTTGCCATTATATTCCTCCCTGAGTGACAAGTAGGATGAAGAGAATGTAAAATATAACATGCATTGATTACGCCTTGATGCCACAAGCCTTTAAATGCTATATTAAATCTGACCACAGAAGATTCAGCTAAATTTAATTATCTCCTACCTGGAACTATTTCAAAAAGATGCCGCCCTGGTTCATCGGGATTGGCTGTCAGCTCGTTGACTTGACTACCCTGCAACGGGATACATCCCTGGAGGGAAAAAGAAAGAAAAGATTGGTTTATATAGAGAAAGCAGGTTTGAAGGGCACTTTTTCAAGAGCAATTTGTGTTCATTCCCAACATTTTTCCATCATCTTAAATTGTTGTTAAATAAAACATTCAGTTCAGGGATAACTAGAGATTAGTGTTCCATTAGGCCATTGTAATTTGATAATTGATTTGCGAGGCTAATAAGCGCCTCACCTTCAGGGCAGATAAGGCAGTGTGGGATTATAGTTCTCTGTTGTGTGCGTGGCCCAATTTTACGCTGTAATCAGCAATGCTGAGTCATGCATAATTAGACCCAACCACAGTCAAATTATAAATTATGCACCAGCCTCCTTTAGCTCGTCCTCCATTCTTCGCTGCCCCAGCATTAACACAGCGATGTAAGTTCTCATCCCTCAACTAAAATTCCTCTTTGCCATTCAGCTGCAGCTAAATGAAATTTCAGAGGGTATGCATTGATAAGGGTAAATGCTTATAGGATTTCCCACTCAAATGCAAGCTGGGCACATTTCTGCAGCAGAGATTGAATTTAGCTGGGATGAGGATGGGGTGGGGGTGGAGAAAGAGAGCAGGAGCATTAGAGGGAGTTTACAGGCTCCAGAAGAGAATAATACCAGTTCAAGGATGGATGAGCCAGAGTCAGCCGTATATGCTGAGGAAAGTCATGCTGCATTAGGGGTCACCGGTCAGCCGCTCTGTATCTGCTAAATGCTTTGACTTACACTACAGCCAAGCAGGAGGGCATGCTGTTTCCAAATTAGTTTGTCAGGCTAACAGCATGCTGATGTCATCCTGGTGTAATGGAGACACTGAGGAGGATATAGCTGTGCTCCCAAAGCTTTGCTGACAGTGGACAATGAATCACCAGCATATATATAGAATCTGTGTGTTAAGAAACTACATGTTTTTAAACAAATATTATGACATTACAGCAATTTAACAGGAAATTGACAGTATATTATTTATTTTACAAATAAAAGAGCCTGTATCAGTTTGTTTTTAATATTTGAATATTTACATTTTTAAATTAGTAAGTCTCTTATGCTTACTAAGGCTGAATTTGTTGGATCAGAAATACATCTTCATTATTAAATATTTTAAACAATTTAAAATAACTGTTTTCTGTTGTATTGTTTTTGTGAATTATGTGTTTTCGTGTTAATTTATTCATTTATTCCTGTTAATTCATTTGGTACATATTAGTGCTGTCAAATTATTCATTACAAATAATTGCATTAATTGCAAGTGTTTGTTTATTTAATATATGTGCATGTACTATGCATATTTATTGTGTATATATAAATACATGCATGGCTAAGAAAAATATGTTTGTATATTAAATATATTTATATATATATAATATAAATGTGTGTATATTTGTACACAATACAATAATATATATATACACAGTGCACACACATGTATTATGTAAACAAAAACTTTAGTTTTGGATGCGGTTAATCATTTAATTTGTATAATACAGTAACACACTTTTCAGTGTCACATTAGAAATGCTGCCTAATATTATTTGGATACTGTAATACATTTTTGTCACTAGAAGCTCAAAAGAACACCATCATTTAGAAACCAAAACCTTTTGTGAAATGATTTTACTGTCCCGTTTGATCAGTTTAATACAACCTTGAGGAATAGAACCAAGTTGTTAAATGGTAATGGTCATTTCATAGTGTATATGTTTATAACATGAACATACAGTGGTTTCACACAGATATCTAATGCAATGGATTTCATAACTGCCCATATCTCCCAATGATTCAGGTTCAGTCCAATACCTGTAAATGGTGTGGATTGTGGGTTAAGGGGCTGAACTTGAAAACAGTGATGTCATTAGTTTTCTCACAATCAATGGTTAAATCAGTAAGAAAAATAACATATTGATTTTTTTAGAGGTAGAGTTATTGATCAGATGAGAAATAAAAGGTCAAGGTCTATTATTTTTTTAAACCTATTTTTCCAACATTAACTGTCACCTTGTTTAGACACAACAGGGCCAGATTTTATTTTGATTAATGTGGCTGAAAAAGATTCCAGATGAGTGATATTATTATAAATAACCCTGAGTTTTGTTCGTGGGTTGCTCTGCCCTCTTCCCACTGTACCTGTGGTTTTGTTTCCTCCTCATCTTTGTAGAAGTAGAGCTGGTCGGTTCGAAGCACAAACCAGCGCAGCTGCCAGTTCTTCATGATGCTGCGCTGTTTCTTGAGCCAGCCTGCTTTCAGCGCCCTGTCTTGAAGGCTGGGGGACGATGGCCTGCTGGAGCTGCGGGAGAGCTCCCCCATGACCATGCTCTTAGACCTGGCTGAAAAAGTAAACACCAACACGTACACATTTTATGTTTGACTTCATGTCACATTTAGAGTACTTTCTCATTCTGCTCATCTAAACCAAGTGAATTAGCCTCTACTAGTCTGGACAAGTATATGCAATGAAACACACATAAAAATGCATAGATGTGTTCGGCAGCGCAAGCAATTTGCCCACCGCAGCTGAAAACAAGATGTATCATGCATACCTTATGACAGGCTTCTGGGTAATGCAAAATCCATTTTTTTGGGCTTACTCATGAATTTAAATTCCCCTTATTTTGACCAGAGACAACCCCAAACCACAGCAAAGCAGATCAGATTGGGCAGCTGTTTTTGAGAGACATACCCAGTGTCTTTATACTGGTGGGCCGGAAGAGAGAAAAAAATCAATCCTTGCTTCCCTGTGTGCTGAGAGCAGCAGGATAGCAGTAAACAAGTCCACTCCCAAGCTTTCTTCATACAGCCACATTTAGGGTCTCTTTGGATCACTCTCCTTTTTTTCTTGTCCCACTGATCTTAATTGTCAAGTCATGGTATATTTTTTTCTAGCCTTTATCAGCTGGCTCATTCTCTCTATGCAGTTTTTCATTTTAAAATTCTACATTTAAAATGAAAAGAATTATTATTATTATTATTATTATTTATTTATTTATTTTGTAATTGGAAACCATATTTATTCATTTTCATTTTCATCCTTTTTTTACAATTTCACAAAGTGAACATGAATTTTAAATAATTTACTTTCATTTTAATGCCAACATCATGTTTTAATGCTAATAATAATAATTATACTTTATCTTTATACTAATATATATTTTATTTTATTTTTTTCTCAACTAAAATTATTTTTTTTAATTTATTGGAAATATTAGAATATAATTAGATTATTCTAATGTATATATATAAAAAATAAAATAACATTTCTAAATCAGTTTCCATTCTGTTAGAGCTGTTAACATCACTGTAACTAACACAAACACAACACAAGTATATTACAAGTATATTATTTCTTTCTGTGTTACAGAGTTGAAAAGGTACTGCATAATAGCACTGGTCCTCCGTCTCCCCGTCTGAATGAAGGGCTGCAAATGCTGCCACTCTGATTCAATCACTGTAAGTAATGGAAGCCTCATCAGTGTTAATGTACACCTCACAGCCTCATGAAGAGAAAGAGTGAGAGAGCACAAATGGGGCAAGGAGGGTGGGAGAAAAGCCCCTAAAATCACCTTGCCCTTTGAACAACAGTCTCTAGGGACACAGAATGCTGTTTCTACTTATTACCCATAAACCTAGTGGCTAACTCTCAATAACACACAGAGCAGAACATTCAGCATCAGAATTTTCCCCCATTTGTCTGATTTTCTGCTCCTGTGACATGTTCGGTCTAAAAATACTGGAAGTCTGACCAGGCCCATGCATATTTTATTCAGACTCATTTTTTGGAATGACAAAAGAGCCTTTTTATGCGTCTGTTCCTTAAATATTCTTTTAGAGCTTTGGTACTGAATTTGAAGACTTATTAAAAATGATTAAGAATTAATATCAACAATTAATCTCTGCCTGAAATGATCATCCTGCTTAAAATAGCCCCATAATAAAGAGTTTCGCACAAGACATGTTTTATGAGGACACCTTGAGAAAGGCACTGGGAACAGAATAATAATGAATCTTCTGCTAGGATTATTCCTTCAACTAATCCAGCTCTATTATAATCATCTTGTAGTTTACAGTAGGCATAACAAAATAAAGTGCAAGCGAATAAATAGATCCATCGCAACTTCATTTTTTCCAACTTGTGCTATGTCTAAAAACTGAACTTTAAAAAAAAAAAAATTAACATGTAAAAAGAAAATCCCCAAAAAATCATATTTAAATATATAAGACTTTTGCAATCTATCTACCTGTCATACTTACTGATAAATTCTGCACAAGTACAGCACAAAACTGAAAGGTGATTGTCAGTCCACCTAATGTTCCCACACTCGGAGTGAAATATCACAGCAGTCTGCAAATGAAACCTGGCAGTGTCTTTGAGCCTGCTGTGCTGGAATATGTGCTGCAGCCACTTAAAACACAGCAAACCCAATACCCTCATCAAAAGTGACACAATCCATATGCAAGATGACAAATGCAGAGCCCAGCAGACAGACAGTGTGCTTCAAATGCTCCTGTTTGCTTTATGTTGCACAGCAGGACAGAAATCAATCCACGAATAGCCTTTTACTGCTGAAGCAGACAAGCCTATTCTCCAGGAGGAATAATCAGGAAAATGCATGCAGTTATTGTAAATTTAACTTTAAAATGATATTGCACCAGTTATGTGCATGGAACTGAACGTTAACATTGTACAATAAGGTTCTATTAGTTCATGCATTATCGTAAACTAATAATGAATTATCTTCATTGCAACATCATTTAAAAATCTAGGTTAATATTAATTAATAGAAATGCTGTTATCCAGTCAGTATACTTTATTTACACAAATATTATGAGGAAATTAAATTATATGTGAAAATGAACTTAACATTGACTTAACATAAAACTTATTGTACAGTGTAATCTGATCAGTAAATTTATGAGATACTGAGTGTACATGTAATTTATATTATAAGCCTGGTGTTATAGCAAGCTAGGCTTTTACTCATGTAGGTGAAACTGTTTGACATTCAGCTGTTATGATTTATTACACCTGCAAGTCCCTTGATTCTAAGTGTCGAAACTACAATTCATCATAGACCAAGAATAGAATGCAAGTAGAGTTCATTTACAGAACAATGTCATTGGATTATAATGTTCACGCTTATTCTTGACTTGACTAACATCATGTACTGTACACTTCTGAAAACAAAGGTTCTTTATTGGAAATGATGGTTCCTCCATTAAGAACCTTTAAAATCATGAGACATTTTCATTCCACAAAAGGTATTTTATAGTAAAAAAAAAGTTGATCACACTAAAAAAAATTCTAAATATAATCTGTTCTTTGGGGAACTGAAATTCGTTATGAAATTGCTGCAAAACACCATTAGTGTATAAAAAAATCCCACTATGGCACGATCAGCATGTGTCAGGATCCGAATCATGACTTCCTGGTTAAGGAGTGTGACACAAAGCCAAAGACCACTTACACTCATTAACCACTAATCAAGCTGAAAGATGTTACCAAGCAACCGCCCAGTCTACTGGATCACTGCCATGGAGCCTCAGAGATATACAGCCCATCACTGAGCTGTGAGACCAGCGGACTAGCGGAGCAGGAGCTGGTACTGAGCACAGCTAATGCAGCCAGAGGAGGGTGTTGCTACGGATGGGAATACAGGACACTCATGCTGAGAATTAAAGGTCTTACCTCTCCTGGACTGTCTAATCTTGGGACTTAGCATGGTGTTCATAGCTGAGCAACACTGTCCTCCATCCACATGTTGGGATCCACACTCTACTCTCCTCCTGAGCCTCGCCCTGTTGCACCTCTTCCGCCTGCTCTGGACAGCATCTGTCTTCCTCCCTCCCTTCCTCTCTCTCTCTCTCTCTCCCCCCTTTCATGTCCCACTGGCCCACTGCACTGAGCGGCACGCTTCCCGGGCCCCTCCCACCCTCATCATGCAGAGGCAGCTGGAGGAGAGAGACCTCTTGCACACGCTCAGATCCACCCTTACCCATAATGCATTATTTATCCCACACCACCCAAATTAATTCCACTCTGGACCAGCCATTAAAGGCCTGGATGATTACACTCAATAATTCAGTGAAGCAGAAACAGAAGGGCTTCTGCCATTTCTCCCCCTCCGCTGTCCCTCCTAATTGGCTCTTTAGTAGTGACCGTATCTGCATGTGCTCGTGTGTACTTTTTTTACGTACTTCATTACTTCCCTCCCTCACTCTACACTTGATTTTTTTTTTTTTACTTCCAAAACAAAACAAAACCAGATGCTAAACGCTTAGTTGGCCAAAAAATAAAACTCATAATTTACTCACTCTCAAAAACCCATGTGCTGTTTTTTTGTGCATCACAAAGAGGAGACTTGATACCTGATATTTTTCATATAACAAGCCCCAAAAAGGACCAGAAACAGCCCAAAAGTCTACCAATGTGCTTTTCTGAATAAAAAAAAAAAAATAATAATAATTTAATATAATTTCAGAAGAATTAGAATATGGCTAAACAGGTTAGCCATATCATTTCACAGACATGGCCATTATGTCATTTATGAAAAAAAAAACTGCCATAAATATTCTTCGAAAGACACAAATATAATTAAATAACGAGGCCGAATAAATAGCAGATTTTTATTTTTAGGTAAATTCCTAAAATTATTTATCCCTCATTTAGCTTCAACTGCATTTACTAGCTGCTTTGATAATTAAATACACATTGCACTTCACAACAGCTGCAGTAGTAATAATGCTTTGATTACAGAACATGGTGACGGTATGTCAGAAGATTTGAGAACCACTTGAAAAACTCACAGTAAGAGTTACATAAACAAAGCCTCTTCTTATTACTGAGGCATTCAGTTAAGCATCTAGAATATACTATGTAGTCATAGGTCATATAAATGTTGTGACCTGTTCACAGTAAAGTTATAAGACATGTTGTAAATAATTTACTATTCAAGTTAAATAAGATGAATAAAAACTAAAATACCTAAAAATGTCCGTTGTCTCTCCATCGTAGTAAACCCTCCGGGTATCACATTAGGGCTTATGATTTAGCATTGTCATGTGTTGGCATTTGAAACTAACCGCTGCAAATACTGGTGCAAGTAAAAGGAGAACTACAGTCTGTACACATGTCACATGTGTGTAAAGTTCAGCAATATGACCAGGCCAGAGACCCGTATCTTAAAAAACTAAGGGGAGAGGAAGATTTGCCAAGATTTAATCAGATCCATATGAATTAATCCACATCTTTAAAATGTGTTTTATATATGTAAAAAAACATTTTTAAGAAAAGAATTTGTCCCTCTAATAGAAACACTAATGGATCAGTGTTTTATATTCACTACTCTAGCTTAACTTAAGTCTAGCTTAAAATATATACTTAACCTAATAATAAAGGGGAAATTTCCAAAAGCTGAGAGCTGTAAAAATCACAAGGTCAGTAGACTGACAGAAACATCTAAGGAAATGACGACTGCTAATGCAGAAGTGAAAACAGCAGTGCTGTGTGCAAGTGCCTCTTATTATGGCCTTATATGTCATTTAGTAGGATGTTTTCCTGTACTTAGTACTGATTAAACAAATGTAATAAATAAAGAGCAATGATATCCAGTAGTGGAAAGTGGTACAGTACTGTATAACAGTATTACTTCATGGAGTCAAGCTCAGGGCAGTGTAAAATGTGTGATTGCCCTGGAAAAGTCATGTAGTATTAAGTGTAAATATACATACAGAAGGAATTTTTTTTTTAATTGAATGTCTAAAATAAGCCTGCAACTATCATTAAAAAACAAATCATCCAGGCAGTCTAGCGTGGGACCAAATAAACTAGCAGTAAGACTGAATTATCATTTAATCCAATAACAGATTTAGAGAGAATGAAGATGAGCACATGATGCACTGATTCACTGTGAAAGACTGAAGAGCTTTTGACTGATAAGGAAACAAATGCTTCATACACACAGAGTATTTGTCTTAGAAAATATAATAAACACTGTGAATCAAAACCTGGACCTTAAATATGAGACGGAAGAGGCTCTCTTGCATTACCAGGACTCTGAAACAGTAGTATCAGAATGCTTTTAATCATGTAACCGTGTCACTTAGACCAATGATAAGTCTGCAGATTCCCCCCTGCAGAAAAATCAATGGAAACTTAGCAGAATACTACACAGGCCTCGCAGATGATTAATGATGGACACCCATCTTAAAAGCCGGCTGGGAATGTAGCGTGTCTCCAAATGCTGTCAGAGCAGCTAGAAGGGAAAAAACTGCATAAAAAGCTGCCTTCTCTGATCAAGACTTAAAAAAACAAAACAAAAAAACACTGATCTGTGTGAGTGTGTGTGTATAGTTAAGCCCATTCAAACTGATATTACAAAACTAATATTCTGATCTTGATTTTGTTAAATTATAAAAAATCTAATATTTATTCCAATATGCTAATAAATGACTGGGTATCCATTTTAGGTGCGTTGTTTTTACAAACACTTCACTTTGCATATTAATTTGCCGTCACTTAAATACAGATGTATATTCCATGAGAGATAGAAATGTAGACATTTACACAAAGACATTTATTTAAAATGTTTCCTATGAAAATACATAAATTAAAAAATTACAATACAGATACAGTTATGGCAAAATAAGGCAGCAGTGACCTCGGTTCATGTAAAGCATCATTACAAAGATTTATTTTATTTATATTTATTTGTTTTTACAAACTATCGGAGTCACAGTTTAATCTTAAATTGAAGAAATATTCCCTGTAAATTAAGACTGGAATATACTACTGTATGCTGTATTTTAAACTCTTAAGACTTTTCAACACAAATTGCATTATACACGTGCTTACATTGTAAATGGTTACAGAAAAGACGTTAGACACCAAATAAATGATGATTACATAGACTGTCACGTCATTTCTATCATAAACTGTAATGAAAAAAAAAATACACCTCATTGCAAATAGATGAATGAGAAATGAAAATGGGCTAAAAAAATGTAAAATATATAACCTTGACTGTCCAAAATCTGTAAACAGGCTTTTACTTTCAGCCACTAGTGTCGGCTCCTTCAGACTGTATTTCAGAGCAACATCTGGACAAGTGACATATTCAAGCCTTTACAAACACAAATAAACTAATTTGTGACCTTGATTTGTTATTTCGAAGTCTCTATATGTTAATAAACTGACTGCGCTCCTGTCTTCTTTTCCCTTCAATCAGAAAAGAGAGGATTTTGCCCAACCGTTGTTTTTTAGAAGGCCCTTTGTGGTTGTACCGCCTAAAGTAGGTGGTGGTTCCCATGGAAATGGCATGAAGCTGCTCAACTAACAACCATCCCACCCAAGTCAGAGAGAGCAAGTTGAGCAGAGTCAGCAGGAGGACCCAGGCCTCTCTTCCTGCCACTGAGCCCCAGTCAGACAGCTGCAAGCCTGAGAGTTTCACATAGAGATAGTACACCGCACAGAGGATGAAGACGAGGTGAGCCATTACCATAGACAAGATGAAGAGAATGAAGGTACGGTGGTTGTCCCGTCCCACACATTGATTGATAAAGAGGCAGTGGTGGTCATAGTCTTGGATGCAAATATCACACAAACGGCAGTGTTTACAGTTGTCCACTTGGATCAGCTGAAAGAAAATAGCTTGTGCTTATTTGATAATAACAATGATGATCATTAAAAAAAAAAAGATTATATATATATATATATAAATGGTGGGCCGTTATCGGCGTTTAACGTGCTGTGTTAACGTGAGACTCTTATCGCGTGATAAAAAAAAAATCACCGTTAATCTATTCAAGTCGTGTTGGGAGCTGGGTCTTTACTATGCAAGCTATGATGACTTTCACCTTTTATTTTAGCGCGGATGTATACCTAGCCAAATTGCTCTGTAGCCCTATTCGGTCGGGACTAGTTTTCTAAACTACTGTACGTGTGGCCTTCGATTCTTATCACCTGACATTTACATTTATTCATTTAGCAGCCGTGTTTATGACAGAGGTGAGAAGGTCTGTTTTGTACATCTGGGCATCACAGAGATCACATGCTCTGTATGCGTGCATTGCTATAGTCATTCAGATTGATTTCAATTAGTATAATCACAAATACCACGGTGAAGCTAAATGGCTAGTATAGCAAAACCATGTTAATGTGTGGTTAATTAAGTTTAACTATTATGTTTCTTAACAGTGTACGTGATCTGGCTCTTTATTTGTATTTATTTTATATTCAAAATATATTAAACGTGTGTGCGGTAAGAGCATCTACGGCATATCGCGTTGGCCAAAACACACAAGGAAACGCATTGTGAAGATTAATATCACAAACATTGCATTCGGACTCTAGAATTATCATAGAGGTTGTGAGAGAAAAACACAGACATGGCAGATTCGGACGGGATTAAAAACATGAAGTACGTCTGTGAAACAAAACATTCCCCAACGACCCACTGTAAAACTAGTCCCGTCCGAAGAGGGCTTTACTTTTAGTCATTATTTACAGTAGGTAGCAGACATATTCTGAATGCCTTTGGCAGAATTCAAATGAGCTGTTTAAATCTATGCCCACCATTAATATATATAAACAATTTAAAAATTGTTCCAGCCCCCAAAAGAAAACTATTTTTATCAAGCAAATAAAAAAAAAGCCGAAAAGACTTTCAGACACAGTGCTGGTCAAATAAATGCTCACCTCACAGTAAATACAGAATCTGTCGGGGCTCTTTCCAGCTTCTAACAAGTCTCCTATGCTGGAAAACTGGGAATCGGTGTCAGCTTCTTTGAGTTGTCCTGGGTTCTGGTTTAAAACTTTCCAAAATAGTCCAGCGAGCACAAACAAATGGACAAGTGAAAAATTTAAGAGCGTATAAGCTGGCCAAAAACGTGAAAGGTCAAGGAATAATTGACAAAACATCCGAAAGATTTAAACTTTTAAAAGAGGTTGAAGACATGAGCTATCTGCAAAGGATATTAGGTACAAGTTTATAGAGAAAACAAGCTATGGAATGAATTATGCCCGCGGTCAGTGCTCCCAGGTAAACAGGGTTCGGCAACCTAAAGTTCAATTGAAAAAGATTTAAAAAAGTCATTAAGCAATCATCATCCTTTATATTAGCAGTGATTAGCAATGCACTTTTCTAATCGCAAGCCTCTAACCTTTGAAAGCTGCTCAGTCTATGATACTGAGAAAGAATAAATTTTGCCATAGAGGGGAAAAGCACTGCAGAAAAGATAGCCCCATATTCACCAAGAGCCGCAGCTATGATGAGAACCGCAGCCCCGCTGAGAGACGGTAACAGCAGCATCCAGTAGTACATCACTGCAAAACAGACCATTTAATGAATTACAGCTGATCAATATCATTATACAACAAACCCAAAAGAAAAGAAACAGTGATACCATATGAGTCCTTAGGAGTCAGATCTTTTGTTCGTTGACTGAAATGCGTCAAAATCCTGGAGAGCTGCTGATGTCTACAAAAATATTAGGGGGGGAAAGTAGATATCATCTTATTCTGTTAACAATATAAACTTAAAGTAATGATCACAACAAATAGAAAATACAATATTGCATGAATTGTCAATTGTTGTTTTTTTATGTACCCTATTACAATAAAACTAAACTTTAATTGCAGTGCAGTTTATAATTGATGAATTGATGAAGTCTTTACATTTTCATTGGTTCTCAACAGACCTAAATGTATTCCCTTGATTACAGAGGTCTAGAGGTGTTAGGCCAGTGTGGTTTTTCATGTGTAAAATGTGGAGTCCAGCACTCTTCAACAGTAGCCAGCACACCTCACTCATGCCTTTCTTTGCAGCCACATGAAGTGCCGTCGCCCCCTGGTGGTCAACCGCCTCTGGCATGCATCTCTGGTTAAAGATTTAAGCAAACGTGGCTAAAAATCAGAAATGCAGCAAAAGGCATGCAAGCACTTAATGAACTAGGATTTTATTAAATACATATAAATAAAAGAAATAAACTGTGATTTATGCATTGTAAAGGATTAGCTTTAAAACATATTAATTTAAGACGATGACACAGCAAAACGTATTGTTCCAAGTCTCTTTAATGACAGTCTATGGGATGCAACACTTAAATTGTGAGCAAATTCTCATTTTTGGGTAAACTATTTCTTTAATAAATATTTAAACAAAAATGAAAAATGAAAAAGAAATTAGACTAATTGATGACATTTAATGAAATTTTAGAAAGGGGTGAAAGCTAGTTCTGAAAGTAAAAAAAATGAAAGAAATGCAATTAAATTCCACATCAATAGGAGCAATTTATAGCAATTTTCAGGGATTGTGCTTTCTCATATTGATGTTTTAATGTGTATTTACTCCCATTGTACCATGTAAGAGAACAACAAGCAATGCTGTAATGTGCTTACATTAGCTCTAAGGAGATACCGGACTACGTCAGAATTGCCTGTGGAAGCTGCCAAATGCAGCGGAGTGACCTTATAGTTATCTGCATCTGTGAAACGGAACATTCCAGTCTCCCACAGGTACTGCGTGGCAATACTGAGAAAGAAGAAGAAAGAGAGGGGAACATGCAACAGTATATTTGAGTATGCAGTATACATCAAAACAAAACTACAGTTCTGAACAGGCCCAGTTACTTACACGCTTCCACCACCCACTGCATAATGGAGAGATGTTTTCCCTTGGTCATCTACTGTGTGTAAGTCTGCACCGTGCTGCATCATTTTTTGCATGATATAAATATTGCCATTTCTGTTATAATAAAACAGTACAGTAAGCCCTCTTCATAGGACACTGGTGTAATGATCTTTCAGAAGCAAAGTTTATGATGGATGTTTTAATTAATTCACAAACATAAGATGGATGAGGTCTCTCGTACCTGCAAGCAAAGTGAAAAGGGGTTTGTCCTGCATCACAGGGAATGTTTGGATCAGCGCCGCTGTCCAGCAGAAGCTCAGCCATTGGTCGGTTTCCATGGAGAGCAGCAAAGTGTAGGGCTGTGAAACCTCCCCAACCTGCAAAAAAAAAAGTTTACAACAACCACTAACCTTGAAACACAAATGTCATGCTGCTGGGTTTTTGACTATCCAAAAACATGAGTCAACAATTAACATGGACATAACACATCAGCTATAATTACAGATTTTAGTCAAGTTTTTTCCTTGCCTTCTTTGTTTATTTTCAATCTTTTATAATACCCATTTAGTAAACAAAACAAGTTGACAAATGATCTAGGAAGTGACATATTTTGTGGTATTATTTGGTTTGCCTTACTTTTATAACAATCTAGTCAGCCACATTATAGAAATCGATATTATGTCATTATGGCCACGTCAATCCTGTTTTTGAATCCTCTCTCTCGTTGCACATTTATACAGACAGAATTCTAAACCAACTGAAAATTGCTGTGTGAACGAGACATTTCGAGACTCACAAAATACGGTTGTCAATCCTGTATATTCTGCTGCTGTGTGAACATGTACATATTTTAAATATTAATAACAAAGATGTCAAAATGGCATACTTGTTTAATAACTCATATTGCTGAACAGTAGCCAAACTTTTATTTTTCATTCTGTTGTCCAGATGTGTAAATAAATTATAATATATTGAAATAAATCTAAATACAGTAAACAGCTTGCAGAAAAACTTAAACATTTATTTTTTTAATGCTCAGACGCTTCATTTCCTATTAATCATCAATTCTGTATTTATTAATCACATTTAAGTCAAAATATATATTTTTTTATATTCCCCTTGTTGACAGTTTTATTGTAGTATCAATAACTATAGTATTTTGGGGGGAGGGAAAGTACATTTGATTTGTCGTAGGATAGAACATCTCACAAAATGTAACAGGTTACTACAGGAAATG
>JAUMHR010000063.1:13635113-13661097 GCA_032361145.1 Enteromius fasciolatus | reverse complement strand
TGGGGGGAGGGAAAGTACATTTGATTTGTCGTAGGATAGAACATCTCACAAAATGTAACAGGTTACTACAGGAAATGGACTGGAAGATGCATGGCTATTGAAACGACAAATACATTAAAACTTATCTCACATCTAAGTATTTTCTTTAATCGAGTGAGCATAAATAGACAATGAAGCAAACGATAGGTTGGTGAAAGAACGGAAAAAAACCCGCTTGCCCGACGCCCCATTGACCTGAATAGGATCAGGAAGGTTAAAGTGTAATGTTAACGTAGGATCAGTACAATCTCTGTTATCCCTGATCAATTACAGTCCCCTTTAAAACAAGACTCACCTTTTTGTTTCAAAACACCTCGATCCTGCTGTAATAAATGGGAAACTCGATCGATTTCTCCCCGTTGAATCGATTCAAAAACACAACTTCCTGAAGCCTGCAGCATTCTGCCACCATGTATTTACGCCTTCTTCTGTAGGCTGAAGAAACTATTGACCAACTGCAAGACATTCATTATAAAGAATATCTTAAGCGCTCTGTTAGATTGGTGCAGCGGAAAGCTCTAAGTACACCATAACATCATCCCGTTTACCAGACAGTAGATAAGTGAGCGAATCTGATAATATGTAAATATGCTGTACTGAATGAAAGAAAAACCCCGCCCTCTGGTGGATGGGGTTTATGCTCAACCAATGAACGGAAGGGAATAGCTAATCTTTCCTCTAGTGGGCGCTCGGTGGCCCAAAATCTCAGTCAATCTATTAAAAGATAATCTTTGAAATATGCAAAATATTTACGGAGAGACTAGTATAGTCATATTACATATACTATTTTAACTCAGCAATCTGAGAGAGAAAGAGAGATAGAGAGAGAGGGGTTCTAATTTGTTTCCCCTGTGATGCAACCGCAAAGGACAGTGATTGGTTCAGCTATATTAGCGCGGAGAAATGTCACAGGTACCACCGTCTGCTACAGATGAAATCGTACACATAGATAACGTCAATGAATAGTAAACATTTTTTAAGGATTACAACAGGAAAATACAATAATACGAGTAATTTTCTTTGCCAATTTGAATCAAGTTCCGTGCGCTAAGTCCCGCTAATTTCCTATTCTGTCTACTCATTTATGTTATCAACACCTGTTTTAGCGTATAACAGTCAATTTCAAAGTACAAATTAAAATGTAAAGCAAAACGTTTGGGTATATAAACTGAATGTTCATACTGACAATTTTATAATTTAATAAAGTCGCGTGCGCCCAAAATAACTAAGGGACACATGATTTATTTTTTTATGTGGTTTCATTTTTTAAATTGTTATGCCTATAACTAAACTAGCCAAGAACTCGATTTTATATAGGCCTAATATAAGGCTTAACGCGCTCGTTTGACTTTTTGTTTATTGATGACTTTACAATCGGCATAAAACCTAACTTACATCAAAAACCATAGAAAAAGAAGTTTATCTCTTTGTTAAATGTGAAAATTATCTAAACATACGTGTCTATTAAATGAATGTCAACTGCACAAGTGTTTAATCTATTACTTTGTTTATTCCATGATATCTAGTTATATTTTTGAGCTATCTTAAACTACCACATGATGTCACTGTTGCTCAACATCTTACGCATTTTCAAGGGCTTACTTGAAGAAAACTGCAATAACTTTAAACACCACAAGGCATAGACACGAGTTACGTTCCCTCAAACAAATTTTTGATTGGTCGATTTTTAATCTCCTTTTTGGAATAATATAACTAAAATCAGACGAATTGCTTTAATGAAGCCTTCTTCACTTGATCCTACTTTGTCTATTGAAATGTTGAAAACACACGCGCGCGGCAGCGCAAGAAAGTTCTCCTTCTCCTTTTTTCACTAGGAAGTGAGGCACATGACCAGACGCAGCTGATGTCAGATATTCTATTCATACTGTGCAAAGTTCAGTCAACCAGATTAGAAGGCATGTCTCAGCCGGCTACTCACTGAGTGCTGTGACATGGGAAGCCAGAGAAAAACCATCTGTCTACGTACACAAGCCTTATCAAAGACTTGAGATGCCACCCACCAAACAACAACAACAGGTATGTGTGTGTGGGGTTACAGACTGACTAAACTCCAGTTTTGCCTGCAGTTCAAATCAGTTTGAAAGGCTAATTTTCATAACCTACGTATTTTGACAGCTGTTGTTGTGAGGTTCCCTGCTGTCATAATTCATTTGTATTTTTAATTTAAGTGCATTCAGAGCATTTCTGTTGCTTGGAGACTCTATAGGAGGAACACATGATAAAGATAAAAAAATAAACAAGGAAGCTTGACTGATTTTAGTTAGATACTTTGAAAGGCATGATTTGTTTGCCCTCAAACTAATTCGTTTGTATCAGGTATTTCAGCAATATACAAGCCAACTGCTTTGGAGCATTAAGAATTTTTACCACAAATCAAAGCTTTGAGTAAAATAATGAGATGACGTTTATGTGCTGCATTTAGCTATTAAGTGAATAACCTGGTGAGAATGTGCAGTGCAAACATGTCATTTCTTCAGGAATGTGAATTGTCCTCCCTGTAGCAAAACAAGTTCCTGTCTTGACATCACAAGATCCCATTTTACATGTGAACAGCTTACAGGAAAACCCTCCAACTTACTGCTGTCTTTTGATGACAGATAAAGATAGTTGCAGATTTGCCTTTTAATTGAAGTTTATAGGCAGGCGCATTAGTTTCAATGTTTATATTGTACATTCCTTCGTTGCAATTAGCTTCCTAAAACTTATTATTATTGTAATTATTTGCTAGTGTTTAATAAGAACACAAGTCTCAGGTGTTTCACTTAAAAGTATCCTATTTTTATTTGTTTATTTTCCAAGGAGCCACTTGGAGAAATGGACAGAACCAATAAGGAGAATGGGGAACTTAATGCGTCAGGGGAGAGTTCAGAGAGCATAGAAGTGAAAACTACACAAATCCAAAGTGAGACAAATGGGGACCTGAAAGCACATGAGGATCCAGTGGTGCTTCTGAAAGATCAACTAAATAAGCTGGGTACTGTAAGCCAGCGGTCATCAGAACAAGGAGACCAAGAGCTCACCCAACTTCTGCTTCTGTTCATCCAGGTAAAGAAAATTAGTGAGAGGAGTGGAGTAAAAAATGATTATTCAGTTGATCAAACATTATCTTTTGGCAATCTTTCAAATATGATTAATTACATACAATATATTTAGTTTATATACAAACATATATTTTATGAACACGCTCACACATACACACTACATAGTCAAATGTTTGTGACTGGTAAGTTTTTGAAATCCCAGGACTTTTTTATTCGAAAAACAGTAAATTTGTTTATACATTTTTAGGTACGTTTTTAATATTTTCGTGGAAACTGATAAAACACTTCAATTAAAATTGATTTTGGTCATATAAAGTCTTGATGTCTATTCTCTTTTAGAACTTAAATTTTAAATTATATTAGCTGCCCATGAGTGATTGGATTGAAATTTTGTCTATTTGACAGAAGCATGTTCCCTCACGCTGACACAGATTAAACTAAAGTCTTGTATTTCCTGTTTGATCTCCAGCAGCACTGTCAGTTGGTCTAGTTTGCTGCTGTATTGACAAACACACATGACCTACTGAAATGCAGTCACACTCACAGGCTTAGTGTGTGTGCATGTGTGGGGGTTTACACACGTGTGACTCGTTAACTTACAACTCCTTACGATTCTTACTGGGATTTATCCAACTATAGAGTAAGGAGTAAGGCACCACATCAGCTTGGAAAGTCACACAGAAGTAGGGATTGAAGTTGGAAATATATACACAGCTTAGGGAAATGAAACTTGTTGCTATGAAAATATTTGTTAGTTGTTTTTGTTCACTATTGTCACAATTGCCTTTGTGAGAAACACGTCATTAAACATATCAAACTTAATTAATTGTGTTAGCAAAAATAATTATTACGCTTACTCTTTATAAGGTCTCAGAGAGCAGCAGTGTCCTTGATGATCTGGACCTCCAGGGCTTGGCGCTGCAGGTTGGAGAAGCTCTTGTGTTTCACGTACAGCAGAGAGTGGCAGAAAAGCCTGCAGGTAACTAAAAATAACATTTTCAAAGGTATAGTGTCAGTGGCGCTGGTGAGGTCACTAAAGGCCAAACAAAAGTCAAACAGAGATTCGGTTGATGTTTGACGGGAAGTTACTTACTTCTTTATTTCACAAAAATGTGTTAAAATACGTTGCATGATGATGTTGACCGTCTTTGCTATTGCCTGTCTGATGCATTTGTGTTAATTTCTTATTTTGGTGTTTAGTTAAAAATATTTTTGTTATTATTATTTTTATTATTATTACCGAAAACCATACTTATCTGTTGTGCGCTGATCTAAGATCAAATACTTTTAATCATGCTGTCTGTTGGCTTTGTTTAAAATAGAGGAAGCTCGATATGAATTGGAGCAGTTGTTTCAGAGGTCAGAGGTCAGAAGCAACCAAGGATGGCTTCTGCTCAAATCAATATCTCTTTTGTCTAACAGAGACTCTGTAAGTTTTACTATATTATGTTATGTTATATTTATGCAGTCAGCTTCATACTTACACTGCTATTAAAAACTAGCTACACGTTTTTAAAAATGTAGTTAAAAAGCAGTTTTGTTGCATCTGATTATTTACATCTTAATTATTTTCTCTTAGAAAATTCATTTTTTCTTGCTATGGTTTAATCACAGAAATCAGTATGCAGATGACTACAGTAGATCTGTCATTGAACACATTCCTGTTTGACAGAGAAAAATCTCACGCAGTCATAATTTGACAGGAAGTTTGTGTGTTCTTTAACAGGAGGTTGGCGTTATGATCAAGACAGGTCTTCCTGTTTCATTAGTCAAGTGTCTGTACCTATTTGTAGTTTTGCCTCCCCGAAGAGAGAGCTTTGTGTCTCACAAGGATGTCAAAGAGGAAGTCAAATGCTCTTTTCAGGACACTCTAATTCAGGTTTTTATATTACATTTTTTTTGTTTTATAATATGAATCAGTTACACTACAAAGGCTCAACTTGTGTATCGACATGGCATAATGTTTCCCGATTGTGATATTATGCAGTGTAACTCTTAGAGTGTATGACAGTTATACAAAGGTTCCATGCATATCTAAAATATTATGCATTGGTGTCAAACTAACAGAATTATGTCTCTTTAAACCACGTCTGTTCAGGTGATCTTGCAGCTGTGCAGACATATGCGTTTCGTGGAGGTTCTGCTAGAGACCCAGGAGCTTTCAAGCGTGATCATCTCTCTCACCCTACTGTGGGATCAGTGCAGCCCCTCATGGAGAAAGCAGGCGTCTCGTGTACTCAGAGCAGTGTCTGCTGCACAAGCTCACAACACTGTACCTGCACTGCAAGGTCAACAACTACACACAAACTCCAGCCCATTCTTTGTCCAAAGAAGTCTATTTTAGATTTTTGATTATAAATTATAGAATGAGCAAGTACATTGGTGTAATGAGTGTACTGTAGGTAATATCCAATCTTCTCAGCAGCAACATGATTATAGTTTTTATAAATATAGATATAGCCATTGTAAGCCCATCATAAGATGACAATGATTTTGATTTACTTCCACATGATGCTTGTATGAATTACCTAGTTGTCCAAGTCTTCTGATTACATAACGTTTGTTTTAATTTTTTTTTACTGGAGATCTTCATTAGATCTAAGCAGGGCTTCAGTTAGAAAATCAAGTCAGAAAATTTAACTCGGGACATCTTGTTTTGAACCAAGTGACAACAAGAACGAATCTGCAGACTAATTTAGGGAGACTTAGTTCCTGAATTGTTGTTTATTTGAATTGTATATACTTACAGACACTTACAAGTGTATTACTATTTACACTTATTTTGGTGTTTTGTTTCCTTTAGCTAGCAACTGCATGAAGATCTGCATCCAGAACATGCACAAGATCAGTGAGAACGTCCCAGGTCATGTTCTATCTGAGGTGGCCGTGAGTGTTTTCAGCTTTGTGAAGGACTCTTATGCCGTCAGCTCTGCTCTTTTTGAAGAATTTGAGAACAATGATGGCTACGACATCTTTCAGGCTATCTTGTTACGGTAAATGTATGAGTTTGGATGGGGTCTTAAATATAATAGGGGACTGCCACTAAATATTGCAGATGTGAAAGGCACTAAATGTCTATGATGCGTTAACAAGACCAGCACCTTCAGAAAAAGCATTTGTTTACTTAATTCTTAGGTACTTTCCATTCTTTTCTGTAACTCTCTTTTTTCCTCTCAGTGTCAGCTCTTTCTTCCTGCAAGTTTCTTTTTGAGCGCTGCAGAATTCAATAATTAAAGAGCTCGTAATGAGATCAGCAGTAAATTGAGCTCAATCACATTACTGATCATGCCAGCTCTCTCTAACTCACTGTGTCTGCGTTTCCTCACAGCAAGGGTCACTGCAGGACAAAACTGCCCTCACTGAACAATGGGTCTCATTCACAAAGCATGCGTACGCATGTATTTGTTCGTAAAACCTGTGTGAAAACATTTTGTGTCTACTGTGTTAAAAACTCTTTTCTGCGTACATACTGTAAGCAGGAGTGCTTTGTGAGGCCACTGTTATTCAAAAAGTTGAGGGCACTAAGACATTTTGAAAAGATGTCTCTTATGCTTATAAGACTGCAATTATTTGATCAAAAATACAGTCAATAAAGTGAAATATTGTTTACATTTTCTATTTTTAAGAAAAAGGTAAAGCTAATTTTTCAGCAGCTCAACTCTAGTCTTCAGTGTCACATGATCTTTCAGAAATCATCTTAATATTATGGGTTGGTGCATTTCTAATTATTGTAAATGTTGAAAACATTTGTGCTGCTTAATTTGTGGAAACTATGCATTTTTTAAAGAGTTTTATATAAAGTTCGATAGAACAAAATTTATTTAAAATGACATTTTTGTGACATTGTAAATCTATTTACTGTCACTTTTGATCATTTTAATAGGTCCTAATTAAGTAAAAAAATAAAATAATAAATATAAATATATATATATATATATATATATATATTTGTTTTTGTTTTTTTAAAACAATTGTACAAACCCCCCAAAATTTAACAGCAGTGTTCATTCATACTGTGTTTACTTGGGAATGACATATTGACATATATTTGCCCTTCTGCAGCTGTGAGGAGGAAGTGACAGAGGAGCACTTGCTAGCCGTTCAAGACCTTCTAGGCCTCATCGCGTCATTCACACTTTTTGGCAAGGCTGAGCTGAAGGTTGCCATATGTGTAAACAACCCCCAACCACAAGGCTTTAGATTTGACCCCACCCTGACTAACGGTAAGCCGCCGTGACTGACATTGAGTGCCACTCTGCATCTCCGCTCCACCACCTCATGGTATCGCCACAGAAAAGGCAATTATGTCCAGGATGATGAAGTGTAGCTCTCCTCACTAACCCGGTTAAGACACCCTGCATCCATTCTCCTCATCCATACAGCGATTCTCCATTCATCACCACCACCAGAGCACCTCACTCCTGAGAGAGAGAAAAACAACCCCTTTTTTAACCTTTATTTCATTTGGATTTGATGTGATTTTAATTATGGGTGAAATTCAATCTTAGTACTCTCTGCAGCTTTATTTATTTGCCATAAACATCAGATCATCTTTTTCCACATAGCAAATCAGTCTTTTTCATATGTTGATTAATTTATTGTTCATTTAGATCTAAATGGGGTTTAATGCTTCAAATGTCACTTTCAGCAAGTTTAAGTGTGATACTTAAGTGTGATACTTGATACTTTAGTTTCACATGTGCATGAGCTCATTGATGTAGAAAATAGCATCAATAATGCTGTTGTCTCACTATATGCTTTTAGGAATGGCATTACAAATTGTTGTAAATAAAAACAACAAATTGTGTATTTACTGTATAGTATGTACGTAAAGTCGTGTTAATTACATCTCAAATCAGTATTTATCAAGATAATTTTTGGAGCTGCTTTTTATTTCATTTTATTCTTTGCTATACAAATAATTTTTGGGGCTTATTTAATTTAATTATTTTCTAATTTTATTCAGTTTCTTCACTTTACTTTTTTTTTTTTTCTCTCAGAATGTCTGTAAATAAATACTTAACTAGTTTTGATGATCTCTTTTTGTCCCTTACTTTCTTTATATCTTCAGATTCACCGGTAAAGAACCTTACAGCTTTCAAAATCATCCAGTCCTCCTTCTTGCGGTCAGGCAACACTGTGATCTGCAGCCAAATCCTGCGCACAATCCAGATGATCTGGTCTTGGGAAAAGGCTAACTTCTTCCTGCTGGAGTGGTCTCTGCAGTCTCTGGCTCAGCTGGCTGAGTGTGTTTGGCAGAAATCGCCACCTGTTCACCTCATTTTCTTCGAACTGATTGAGACCGTCATCCTCCAGCTCTCCTACATCCCACACGAGACAATCAAAAAGGTCCAAGCTGTGTTGAAGCAGGGTTGTTCAGAGGCTTTTAATGTTGCAGCTCTAGACTCCTTCTACAGGCTCATCATGCAAAGCGGGTTGCTCTCTGAAGTCCTGAGTGATGGAGGACTGATGGAACAACTGTTGTTCGAGCTTAAACGAAGGGCAAAGATCATCAGAAAGGCTGGTGTTGCTGGTAAGCCTTTTGCTTTTCTCTGTATTTTTAATTATGAAAAACAAGACAATATGGTGATGCCTGATCCTGATATCTTATATATTGCCAGTGAATGAAGCTGAAGAGAAGGCTGACAGCTATGAGTGGAAGTTGACCTCCCACATTTTAAATGTGGTTGCAGCCCTTTCCTTCCAGTCAGTCAGAAACACTGGTTAGTTTAAGTAATTTTCTTTATAAATTAAGTTATAAAAGAAGTGTATTGGAGTGTTTTTAATATATATTTATTTTAATGTACCAATTGTTTGTGAGATGTGCTGTAACAGTTGTTTGCAGGAGACAAAAACAAATGATACTAGACAAATAATTGTTTGAATAAAAAATATCTTTATAATAAATAAAAGCAAAATATGTACAATTTGAGGTAAGGAGTTTGAAGCCGCAGTACATCATTATACCATATCTGATGATTCTCTTTGTTTTAATAGTGTTCATCAGGGACTTAGGGATGATTCCCTATGTGAAGATCTTTCTGGATGTTGAGCAGTTCCGCAGTCCTGCTCTGTGCATCCTGGAGCAGCTGTCGGAGGTCAATCCCGAGGAATACATGAGCACCGCCATCGGAGCCCTCTGCTCCTCCACTGAGAGCGAGATCAGACTCAAACAGGATCTCTTACAGGTATTTATTTACATTGCTGCAGAATTTTCCATATGAATTTATGACATCTTGGGTTTTCCTGTTTCCTTACACATGTAAAGATGTCGAAATACAAGTCACGGTTTATTCCAAAGCATGATTGGATTATAACTGAGAGGACTCCTACTAAAAGTAAACTGAGCTTAGGTATCATGTACCTGTCTGTAAATTCAGCTTCCATTCCTAATTCTAACAAATTATAACATGGTTAAAACATAATGAGCCGGTGAATTTATTATATCAGCTTTTGGGAGCCTGATTCTATTATAGCCAAATTCAGATTGATTTGCTAATATACTGTTAGCTGCTAACTCAAGCTTCATTTGATTAAGCTTGCAGTCTTGTGGTGCGACACACACAAAATTATGAGGAATATCAAATCAGAGAATGTGAGAGAAATCCAATTATGCATAACTATGTTATTCAGTTACTGTACATGTCCATTTTTTAGATTCAAGTGCAGGAATACTAACCTGCAGACCATTAAAGTGTAAGTGGGTTAAGGCTGCTGACAATTGGATTCACCCCGACCACTCTGTGAAATGTGTCAAAGCCATTCTGATTACTTCTATTGGTCCTAATTAGGTTTGGGCTTCATTTTATGACACATTAGCTCTTTGATGTATTAGCATGGTAGATTGAATAAGGGTTAATCCATT
This sequence comes from Enteromius fasciolatus, assembly GCA_032361145.1. Classification (NCBI taxonomy): domain Eukaryota; kingdom Metazoa; phylum Chordata; class Actinopteri; order Cypriniformes; family Cyprinidae; genus Enteromius; species Enteromius fasciolatus. The sequence goes on along the minus strand of JAUMHR010000063.1, from coordinate 13,651,131 downwards.
TTGTGCAAGGCTCTTTGATACAGGAGACTCCTCCCTTTTCTCTTCTCATAGTGGTGCATTATATCCGAACAAATATTCTGAACACATCCTGGGTATGAGCATAGTAAAACCTAGCAACTAATTCCAGTAATATTGCTGATTGAAGAGCATTAAGTACACTACTGTTGAAAAGTTTGATGTCAATAAAACATTGTTTTTTAAATAATACTTTTAGTCTGCAATAGTTAAATTGATCAAAGTAACACTAAACACATTTATAATGCTGCAAATACATTTTATTTCAAATAAATCCCGTTCGTTTGAACTTTGCATTCATCAAAGTATCCTAAAACGGTATCATGGTTACAACACAAGTCTTCAGCAGCACAACTGTTTTCAACATTGATAATAAAAAGTAATGTAACCAAAGCAGGAAATCAGCATATTTGAATGATTTTCAAAATTTCAGTTTGCATTCACAGAAATAAATTCGATTTTATTTTCCATTTAAAACACAAAAGATATTTTAAATTGTAATAATATTTCATAATGTTTACCATATTTTTGATTGATTAAATACAGCCTTAGTGATCATAAGCAAGAAAAAAAGATCTTACCAACTCTGTAGTGTACTTGTAATAATCTCTTCCCTTGTACTTTGCCTTTGGACAGTCTATCATAAAAGTTCTGGAAAACCCAAACAGCTGGAATGCCTTTCGCACTTCTGGAGGCTTTATTGGCCTTCTCTCTATAGTTGTGGACATGGAAGGATCTCTGCTGGAGGCGCCAATGGGACCGTGGGCCTCATTGAGCCGCCAGAGCCTTGTTGAACTGCTGCTCCTGACCCTACACACCCTCGCACTTGCTGTGCACATATACCCCATCAATGCCCACATTTTCCACACGACCGGAGTCTGCGAGAAACTTGGTGATGCCCTGCTGCAGCTGGGGTGTTTCCAGAGAGGGGTCCCTATGGAAACAGACAAAGAAAGCTCAGACTGCAGGACTTTCCAGCAGTTTGTGGAGGCCGCGGAGAGGCCAGAACCTCAGTTGCCACCACCTTTAGCAGACTGTGTTAAACTCCTGGGATTTCTGGAGCAATTTGCTACCGGTGTGAGCTTGGCTGCAGATCCATGCACAGGATTGCAGGATAATAACGAGGCTGGCGAGAGTCAGAGGACAGGGGAGCCATCCAATGAGGATGAGGTGTTAAATCACACTAGGCCTGCAAGTGTCTCATTTGTGTCAGCAGATTCTGGGAGGTAGGTACTCTCAATCATATGTATATACAGTATTTATAGATATTAGATTGCTGTCTGTTTTTGTTTTGCATGGACAATCACATAGAAATAATTCCAAACAAGATAAACTGTGCAGCATGATATACTGTAGATGTTTAATAATCATAGACAGACAGAAAAAGCTAAGCAGAAACTGTCCCAGTATTGATTTACTAGACATGTCATTGCTTGTTCAGGGCTTACTATGACCTCACCATTCTTCATCCTGGAGCGGTTAAGCTGATGATGATTCTTCTGCCTAGTATTTACTGTCCCAGTGATCCTTGTGTAAGTAAAACCACAATTATGTTCATATCTCCTACATAATTTGTGTTTGGCGTAATAACTAAGAGACAGTAATAGCTTTGGATTACATGAACAAATAAACAGCATAGATATGTCCTCTTCAAAATGCAGTTTTGTCAGTCCAACAAAATGTGCATTAATGTACAAAAGTTTAGATTTAGTAAGATTGCAAAAAGTTTTTATCATTACGGTAATATGGTTTTATATTATTGGGATCTAAAATAACCATTTTTTATTTTAATTTTGATATTTTATACATTATTCAAATCATTATCATTCTACTATGCTAATTTGGTGCTTAAGAAACATATCTTCTTATTATCAGCATTTCCTTCATCCTTTAAATACCATTATTGTCTTTACTGTTACTTTTGATTGCTTTTAATTGCATTCTTTCTGATTAAAGGTATTATTTTCATTTTAATAGTTTTTACGGAACCAAACCTTTAAAATATACTACAATAATTGCAGACATTTTATTTCCTTTAGTTGTCTGAAGAACTACAGCTTGCTGCGGCTCATCATGTGCAGACTCTGGTGAAGTCTGAAAGAAATAGGCAGATCATGTGTGAGTTTGGTCTGCTGTCCACATTGCTGACTCACTGCAAACACATCCTCATCGACAATTCCCATTCGCTACATCTGCCCATAGTACGGATCCTTGAGAAACTTGCGTCTCAGTCCATAGATCACAAGTGCCTCAGGTCAGCTCAAGAAAATGCTCATGCATTGCTCATGACAAATGTTGAATTTATGATATGATAAATGTAGGTTTACATATTTTGCATTCTACTATAATAGTGTGCTTTATCTTAGGCACTTCCTGTGTCTTGGGGATCCTCTGATGTGCAGTGGAGAAAATAGGCTTTCTGCTTCTTGTGAAGAGGCCAACAACACAAGTACAGTTCCTCCATCCTTTTTGGGATTATTTCCTGTTTCATGAGGAATTTATAATTTCTAATATTATTGAATCTTTTGATTGTAGAGACTTTAGATTTGCATAATTTGCGGTTATCTGTTGCAGACCAAACAAAAGACCCTGAAGAGGATAACAGAAAACCCTTAAAAAAGGCAACGAAAAGAAGTTTCAGTCTACTGAAAACATCATCAGACAGTGGGATGGTAGTTCCTCTTCATAGAATCATAAGTCTTGTCTCCATCACATCGCCACGTAGCTTTCAGCCACACAAAGTCTCCATTTCCCCTTCTTTTGTGGAGTTTGACATGACAGACAGTGGCTATGGGTATGTGTTTGCAGATATCCTCAGAAATCATTCTGTTTACGGCAATAGAGATTTGTGTCCTTTAAAGCAGGGGTTGACATTCAGGGGAAAAGGGTCAAAGGGCCACTGGGGCTTGCAAACGTGACAAAAAAGTGACAACACAGGATTCCTTCAGATGATTTAAATAAATAACAATTGATTGATTTTTATATATATATAAAAACATACATTGAAGCTTCTTTAATCCAAAAACTATTGTGCTTAAAGTAAGATGATGGTGGAAATACTGATACATTAATTAAGCCTTAGTTATTATGGTAAATAACAAATAACTATTTTTTTATTCACAGATGTCTGTTTCTGCCGTCCCTTGCTACGGTAAAAGGTGTCAGTGCAGATTTTATCTCTACAGGAGGCTTGGGCGCTGGTAAGAAAATCTGAATTACATTGTTGCATAAAAGATTCAAATAGAAACCCCATCTAAAACATGAGACACCATATAATTATAACATATTATTTTGGTATGAAAATCTAATATACAAATAAACTAATAAAAGATTGGTACCAAACTGATTTATCTGCATCAGAAAAAGGTTCCATTTACTGATTTATGCATTTTTAATATACAAATCCTGTTCTTATAAATCTTCTTGTTTGTCTGTGCAGACTGCAGAGGCTTCCCCCCTTCAGCTGGCCTGACTTTCTCCTGCTGGTTTATGATCTGTAGGTTCAGCTCAGCCTGCGAATCCCACCCTGTGCGTCTGCTCACAATAGTGCGCCACATGTCTCGTGCTGAGCAGCAGTTCAGCTGCCTGTCTGTCAGTGTCTCTGCCACCGACGGCTGCTTGGTGATCTCCACTGAGGAGGAACCTTATCAGTTCTTAGGTGCAAATTTTCACTTCAGATACTACCTTTTTATTTACGCTTTTGTGCTAGTTTAGGCATACATTATTTGCAGTATTTATTTTGTTCTATAGACATGATGGAGCCAGATGATCAGACTCCGGGTGTGCTACCATCCTCAGTGCGCTTCAAATGCTCCAAACAGCTGATACCAAGCCAATGGCACCATCTTTGTCTGGTTATGGCCAAAGGAATCAAGAAGAGCTGTTTAGCCACTGTTTATCTGAATGCAACAGTAATTGGAACAGCAAAGGTTTGTGCAGGAACTAATATGTAAGGATATTTAAAAACAGCTGACTAACACAGTAAAACGCAATAATAACATAATAAAAAAAATGTTTTTTTTTGCAAAAATAAACTCTTGATATTTTTTTTTATAAATATATTTTAAACGCTGAGGTCATGGGTTTAATTCCCAGGCAGTGATAAACCTGAACGTGTACCTTAAATGCAGTTTAAGTTGCTTTGGATAAAAGCTTCTGTCAAAATGAATAAATAAATGTTAGTCAGCATTAACTGACAAAATATGTCTGTCGCTCTTTTTTGCAGATTAAATACATTCAGCCGTTTCCTGGTCAGTCCATATCAATGGATCCCTCTGCAGTCATTGACGTGTGTGGGATTATTGGCACTCCATCTCTATGGAAACAGCATGCTGCTTTGGTCTGGCGGGTCGGTCCTACATACTTGTTTGAAGAAGTTTTGAGTTCTGATCAGGTGGAGACTATTTATGGGCAAGGCACCAAATATATTGGCAACTACCTTGCTCTCAATGCCCAAGGTAAGATAGTAAGCTTTTCTCTGTCCAAAATCACTTCTGAATGTTATGGATAATTGTATTCATACAGGTGCATGTGTTAAATAGAACGTGAGAAAGATGTTGCAGTGTCCCAAATCAGGATGGTCTCCCCAGAGAGGATTTCCTTTGCCATAAATGTGACAGTGTCTACCATCACTACAGTAGTAGATATTAGAGACCAGTACAACGAGGTGGACTGTCGCCTTATAGCCAAAGAGGTGCTTTCATTTTTCATTTTTTTTAATCTACTGTACTGAATTATTTTAATTGTTAAATAAGAAGTTACTCTTCTATTATTATTTTTTTTAATCACAGATGGGGATTACATCACGTGATAATTGCACTCCTGTCTTCCTGGCTCATAACATCAGTCAGCACCTTAGTGGAACTGCTCGGACAATTGGTGCAGCCCTGGTTGGTTGCTTTGGTAAAAATTCTACGAGCTACTTCTCTAAAGTGATCGCTGTATTACAAGATGTTTTTGTAGTGAACTCATTTTAAGGCTGATTTTACACCTTGATTTCCAGGTGTAAGGACGTTCAAGTCATACAGTGCTGCAAGCAGCTTCCAGTTCATTGGTGGACCTGCTGCCATTCTGAGTTTGGTGGCAATGGCCTCAGATGACAGCTCCTTGTATGCCGCTGTCAAAGTTCTTCTTTCTGTTTTAGAGACAAATCCTGTGATGGAGCAGGAGATGAAACGAACCAATGGCTATAAGGTAGTGTTCTCTAATGAAGTGAGACTTGAAGTATAGCAAATCCCAACTGCAGATTTGATTTATTTTGTATTTTCAGATCTTGTCCTTCCTGCTGAAGATGAAGTCTCAGCTGCTCGGTATCAGGATTTTCCAGCTCATTATGGCCATAGTGGGCACAATGGAGCTGGGCATTGTTGCTGTTCGCATTCCAAACATCACTGCCTTCCAGGACATCATCTGTGACTTTGAGGTAAGTTTTAAATTGGTATGGTATATTTCTTCAATATCTTTCTGCTCTGGTGAGTGAAATAGTATTCAGAATGGCTTTAAATTAATATAAGTAGAGTTGTTCAGTCATGATGTCACTTTGTAGGCTAACCTGGGAGGCTAACTTGCTGGCTGCCACTACAAAGCGAATCTGGTTGATATTTAGTGACAAAATCTTTCAAATACTTGGAGTGGTTTTGTGAAGGATGAAAGCCACTGCAAATCTAATAAGATGTCACATAGAAATTCACTTTCACTAGCTGCAGGATGACTGCACAGACAAGTTTATTTTATGTTCTGTTTCTAGTTTTTCTAGTCAATTATTGAAGATGTGGGCCAGCCTGTATAAAAATAGCGCTAACAGTACTTTCCGCATGCAAAACAAAGAAGCAAGTGTACAGGATGTGCTTGATTAATGATGTGCAAACAAACGAACAAATTCTTTATATAGAAATGTTTTTGGCGAGGTTCACTAATATTTAAATTGTGGTTTGTAAAATTTTAAATTTAAGTATTTTCACCAACAAAAAATGGTTTTATGTTGGTTATTTCTATTTTTTCTATATAAGTTTACATTTCTAAAAAATATTTTGCCTATAACTGTAATTATGCAGTGAGATTATTGTTTGCACAAGGAGTCTGACAACAGCCAGTGCTCCATACAGAGATCTGATCATCATCCAGTCTGTCTGGAATGACATGAAGTAACAGAAAATACTGACACAGACTCAATACAGAAGAACTGTGGCAAAAAAAACCTACCTGCAAAGCTACCTGAATAACTATGTGCAAGTGTAGCTCGCAACAGAAGCTCTTTTACCAAAAGCTGTAATACCAGATATTTATTTGATTTAGTTAGAAGTTATTTGATAAATTAAATCTATTTATGACATTATTTTTGAAAGCATCCCCATTTTACACAAGTTTCTAAAATCTTTGAACAGTATTGTAGCTTTGCAGGTACATTAGGTTTTTCGAAGCATCTTGGAGATGTGCCACAGTACTTCTGTATTGAGTCTGTCTCAGTTTGTTCTGTTACGTCATGTCACTCCCCCCTGGATGATGAGCAGATCACATCTCTGTGTGGAGCACTGGCTGTTGTCAGACTCCTTGTGCAGACAATAATCTCACTATTACAATTCTCATTATTACAGTTTAATGACAAAAATAATGTTTGTAAATGTAAACTGATATTTCCAACTGACACACTACCGCAAAATAGAAATAACCGACTTAAAACCATTTTTTGTTGGTGAAAAGATTAGTGGCCTAAAACTTTGCACAGTACTGTATGTCTTTGCACTTAAATTCTTACAGAAAAAAATCTTTCTGACCATAAACTTTTGAATGGTGTAATAAGTCATTTTTAAAGCACAGAGCAGTGGCAAAAGTCATGTTTGAGATGTGACTGTGCATAATAAATGTTTTATAGCAAAAAAGTCTCTGTAATAATGTTAACTACAAACCTTATTTTACCACCATTCTAAAAACTAATAAGAAAATTCAGAGGGAACTGATGCTAATTTTGTTTCTAGCTGTTGTTTCTCAAGATGTGAAATTTCGAAAGTATTGTCATTTCTTAAAGTTTCTTGTTTCTTTTTCCTGTAGGTGTGGCAGAATGCTCCAGAAAATCTTGATGTTTGTGTTTTAAATCATTTTGTTGATATCCTGAAATCAAGGTACGCTATAGGTTTCTAATGTCACATTGGGATTTTATCTTTAGTGTGCGGCATAAAGTGATCTGAAACTTCCTGTTTTTCAATTATGCAACCATGCCAGTGCTGTTTGCTTTGGTTACATGTTTTTGACTGCGAGTTTGTTTCTAGTGGCGGTCAACAGAATGCTAAAGTCATGCACAGACTCAACCTGATGAGCAAACTCCTGATACTGCTGCATGACACCAGTGTGACCCGCAAGAAGGTGTCAGTCATCTGCGCCATCATTAAATCCCTCCTTGAGGAACATTTCAACACCACAGACATCAAGAGGCATGTTTTTAATTGAAAAAATTAATTGCGTTATTGATTATCAGACAATTTGGGGAAAATCAGGCACTGAATTAATAATAATGCTTTTAAACAAAAATAGTGAGATTTCTTGACATTCCTGTTTGTTCAATCAGGCTTGGACTCTTCTTAGTGCATAGTCTTTTACCTCCGACTTTGAACGAGAAAAGCACTTTCTCTGATTTGGATTTTGATGATAAATCACAAGGTAGCAATTTTTGCAATTAACCTTCACATGTTTGTGATTTTAGATTTGTGCTCTGTTACACAATCTTGAAACTTCTGAAAGAAACTCACTCCTTGCACGCTCATTAAACTCTTTGTGGCTCTAGGCTGGAGTCAGACTCCTGGGAGGTCAGTTTGGATCAGGAACCAGTTGCTTTCTATGCTGTCTTCTCTAATCATCTCAAACACTTCCAGCATGTGAGTCAAGTTTAGCAATGCAACAACATAAAGTCTTGTACTCTTTATCCTTGTTTTTATGAACCCACTGACAGATTATTACATCCTGTGTTTCTTAAATGACAGTAATCAGGAAGAGGTATTCTTTGCATTGGGATCCGATTGGTTCCTCCTGTTCTTACAGGGCCACATCCACACCAGTACAGTGCTGCTGGTGCTCACACTGCTTACTCACTTCCTGTTAAATCCAAACATCCTGGCCAAGTTCAAGGAGGGTGTCTCACCAGGAACGTTAGTGGAGACCATGGATATGCCCACCAACATCACAGGTAATTCCTGTAAAAGTACCGTCTTTGTGATTGCTTGTGATGGGTATATACAGCACTGAAACAGTTTACAATAATGTAGCAATTTTTTACATTTATTTTAGATAATTTGAAGTCTCGCTCATGGTCGTTTGAATGTTTGAGCTGTATCTGCCCGGGGTTTGACATTCTGCAGAAGCTTCTTGTCAATCACATCCACCTGCCTCAGGTTTATGGAGCTATCGCTGCACTGCTTCTTGGAAAATCTAATTTCCAGGTTCCTTCTGGGCAGGTAAAGGTCACCTAATTGTCTGATATGTCAGAATATATTGTATCGGCTTGTATATTTCATGGTTTTGATGAGTTATGAGTAGTTTTATTCTGTGCTTTTTTTTTGGATGGCAGGTAGATGTTGACATGATGCTTCAGAGTCTGATTGACAGCTGCAGTGTTGGATCTGAGGCCATACAACTATGTGGAGATGCTGCTTGTGTTCTTTTAGAGTTGGTTAAAGTTATCATTACTAGGGTAAGTGTGTCTAAATTGCAAACGTTATTGGCATAGCATGATATATATCCTATATTTTAATCAGAATTGTCTGTGGTTATTTTTAAGTCTAAGATAAAAAACCTTTTAATTGAGCTTGAAGCAGTCTTGTGTCTTATGTTTTTGCTGCTTGTTTATTATGTACTTTTTTGGTTTTACTGCTCTTTATTTTGTATTTTATTATTGGTCATTTTATTGTAAATCACATTGGTCAACTCTGGTGCTAATAAATATTACAAATAATATTCAGATTTAATTGCATTTAGCATTTAAAGCATAATAAGAGATTGCACCACCTAGTGCCCAAAAAAGGCAATACAGCCAGACAGTTGCATGTTTGCTGAATGTAATCTTGTACATATTTTTTAAGAGGCAGTTGGCATGATTACAGTCATTTATTGGAAACAGGTTGCATAATTCAGTTACATACAGGCATTGTCTGTGTCATCACAGTCATTGATGCAAGACGAGTAAAACCAGCTTTCCTCAGGTTGTGCTTTTGTATTACTCTAAGAAGCCTGTAACAGGAAGTGCAGATGGCTGGGAAGTTCATTACCCAGGTAGTGTGATGCAGTTTCTCTGCCTGGTGAACAGTTTGTTTCCTCAAGATCCTCTCTGGACCTCCCCTGATTTCCTTACTTCACTGGCCAGTGCTGTTTTCCCCTTTGAAACCCCAGAGGTGAGTCTTTGGGGGACTTTACCTTTTTTATATGCAATTTTAAAATAAACATAAGAGATATTTTTGCCTTATAGGAAAGCAGTTTACAGAAGTGATATTCTGCTTCTCTTACAGAGCTCTACAGGTGTCCAGGGTATCAAAGAAAGTGGCGAAGTAATGGGGGAGCCCCCCTTGCTCCGCCCCTCCCACCCAGGCAGGAAACAGGTGTGTGACTTCATCCGCATCCTCTTGATGGACAGCCTCATTAACATTCCTGTCAAAGATGGTTTTCATCCTTTAATACAACTGTTAGAGGTAAGACATGAAAATGTTAACATTTAATAATTTAAACAACTTTACACATCCTATATACATTAATGTTGTTAATGTAAATAACCATGCTAAATAATATCGTAACATAAATTGTTACATTAATAAATTTTTTTATTTGAATAAATTGTTTATTAATTGTAATGTTTGTTTTTTATTTTAATAACAATATTAATTATAATAAACACATACATATACTGTTAACAATAAAATCTACTGCTATTGCACTGCAGTCACATCTGAGCTCTTAAACCAGCATCTGATGTTGTGTATAATATTTTTCCTCCATAAGGTGCCACTCTTTGCTCAGTTTTGATGCTGAGATGCACATTACAGCTCGCTGGGGATGACATCTAGCAATTGTTACACTCAAGCTAGTAGTGCTTTTGTAAACAAAATATATCCAGAAATATTTGAAAATTCTGATTGTTTTGTGTTTAGTTTTTCCCAGATGGTGTCTGTCAAGAGCAAAGGCAGAGCTTTCAGACTGAACTCCTGGAGTTTGTGATGGACATCATCCACATGACAGGACAGGAAGAGGGCCAGTCCACTCATGTGACCAGAGATGGTAAAATATATCTGAAATCATATAAAGCTTCTTTAAATTACTTTGCTGAATGTCTGAAATTGATTTTATCTTTTTGGATGAAATTGTATTGTAAAAAAAAAAAAATAAGCAGGGATTTAAGGACACTGACATGTCCCGGTATATTCTCCCTAGATCCATCCAGGACCAAGCAGGAAGGAAAAACTGCTGTTTTGGTTGAGAATGTGGCATTCTTCAGTAAAATGCTAGTGAAAAAACTCTACTCAGGAATGTTTGTGGTAGAACCAGAGAACCTCCTGGTCTTCATGGCTGAACAGATATCAGTGGTGAGTTTATCTTCTCTTTTCTCCAATATGTTATATTTTTGAGCCTAGACAAACCATATGTACACTGCATGTTTTTATTAACATCAGGCACTGGAGAGAGGTCATGGTCATCGGGAAATAACGGTTGACGTTCTGTACAAAAACTTGAACCGAGCCCTACTTTACTTCCTGTCTCGACCCAGACAGACTCAAGCTGAGCAGGAACTCATTATTCAGACAATTCGCCTGTTACAACAGCACTGGGATGTGATCATGGCAACATACAATTGTAATGTCCACTTCATCAGCTGTCTCTTGCATTGCCTCGTCCTTATCCGCTCTGGCAGGTAGGTTTCATTGTTAGTGATAGTGGCACTTTTTATATTGTAAGAAAAATTAAATAATTATTATTTGTATTAATATGTAAATAAATATAATCAAGGTTTAACTTAGTTGGACTGTATGTTTATGAATATTTCGATAGGAGCATTGCAAAATCTTGTTCAAAGATGTAAAATAATATCTTGTTTTAAATGACTAATTATGTTATTTATTTATAATATAATTAGTATAATTTAACATTTTTCTAAATTCAAAATTTCTGTACAAAAAAAAAAATATATATATATATATATATATGCTTTCTTTTAGCTTTCTTGAAGGGTTTGGCTGTGAAGTCCATAAAAAACCTACAAGAAACATCTGGAGGCATATTTTCCCACACAAGAGCAGACAGGTTATATCACAGACCAAAGTCACAGATTCAGCAGAAGGTCTGTTTTTATTTTTTTACTGTATATATTTACTTGTTTCATTTAATTTTATTAAATGAAATGTTTTGAAAATGATTGTTGTGATCCTTGTAGTGGAGTCAGAGCTGATGCTGCTTGTGGAAAGCACCTGGAGCAGAGTCATGCAGGAACGAAGACAGGCGCTCGAGGAGGCCTATAAAATTGACCTGTCTGCTAAGCCGGGAAGCAAGGAGGGCCAGGTTTCTATGGGTGATGTGAGCCCTCTGTGGGAAGAGACGGCCATGAAAGCTTGGCAGCTCTTTATAGGTCGGTCACTGCTTTTGTGTCAACGTTTGAGATTACGCTCAGCCAACTTATCTTGATCCATTAGCTTTATGTCAGTCAAATACAATCAAACTTTGATTTGAGATTTGAGGTGGATATTAATAATTCACTCTATGTTGCAAAATTAGAAGTTTTTTTTATATTAGAACATTTTTCTTTCAGACTCTCAAAAGAAAAAAGCAAATCATGGCCACCAGAAGAGGGCAGGACTTCTCAGCAGTGCATTGCAATCTGTGCAGAAGAGGTTTGGGAAGGAAACAGTCGGCACTCCTGAGGTAGGACAGTCTAGTTGTTTTCTGTTATATTTCAGTGCCTTGGCATAGCATGATATATATGCCAACCTCTCTAGAACCTCTTTGCTGAATGTACTGTGCTCTATTACGGACAGACAGGAAGTGACTGGTTTAGGTAGTGAGAATTCCTTCACAGGTGCCCTCACCCCATCCCAATGTCACCGCAACCGGAAGCCGCCACCTACCCCGTGGCACTGTCTCAATCCTGTCTCTAAATCAATTTGGATTATTACAGCTGAATACACCTCAGTGGGCAATGTAATTGATATTTGTTAATTTTTTCCATGGGAACACTCACTAGAACATTGCGTTTGCTGTTGAAGGTTAAAGACGCTGTTATTGTTGTTTTTCCCCCCCGAAACGCGGCCCACATCATTAGTTCCCACCGCTGAAGACGTCGCCATCTGGAAAAGGATACACAGAGATATTACTCAGGCACAAGGGCATGAAATTGCTGTTTCTTTGCAACTGCTGCTATCTCCGTCTCCGCCTCAGAAACAGGGGGCGGTAATTATAGGCAGTCCCGAGCCGATGAAAACATTCATTTTGTGTTACTCTGTGTCATATCAGCTCGTGACAGCCTATCAGCTGTCTTGATGAATTGTCCTTCTCAGATATGTGCTGCTTGAAATTATCGGAGTGTTCTGTGGAATTTGAATTTGTCCTGGAAAGTCGTCATAAACACATCATGACGTGCACACAGTAGTCATATCGTACTTTAATGCTTTCAGGTTTTGATAGAAATTTAACTTAAGCTCATGGACAGAAAATTTATTTGAGAAAGATTTAGCTCAATGATTGGCTGTGTTAGTTGCTCAAATAATAATCATTGTAATGTTTTGCAGAAAATTCTGTATAGAAGTATTTTAAATATTCAGAATTATTCCTACTGCTAAATTGAAATATTACTGAATATAACTTTTCCCAGCTATGTTATGAAAACGTGAATAATGTGCAACAAGATAAGAATTTAGAATCGGATTTTATCATTTTTTCCTCATGTTTCTATTCTACTTAAAATATTATTTGTTCACATATTACACAATTTGCATCTAATAAGGAGCAAGTTTTTTTTTTTGTTTAGATTTTTTGAGAAATCATATTTAAATGACCCTTGCAATGAACACTTTCTTTTAGTGTCATTTGATACTGTGAAAATAACTAGTATCTCATTTCTCCCTGCATAGAGGAAAACATACAGTATATAAAAAGTGACCTTAAAAAGATTTTTTTTTCCCGCAGGTTAGTCTTTTTAATTGATGATGTTGACCGTTTGTACTGGTTATTTGTTACTATTACATAATTTCTGTCTAATGGGAGCTAAATCAATTTTAGCATGTTAAAATGTTTATTTAGCACACAGTCTAATCCAGTTGCCTGTACACTAGAGAACTTACCCAAACAGAACGACACACAGGGCAAACTTTCCTCTGGATTCATTTCAGATATATGCTGCGGACTAATTATATCTTCATAATGGAAGGATAATTAACATAGCTAATGATCAAGTTAAGTTTATTACACATTCACCAACAGCCTAAAATGAAGCTGACATTATGTTATGTTATCATCAAAGGTAGTCTTTTTCTGTGGAAAGTAATTAAAATGGAAATCAGTGTGATGTTAATTGCAGAGGGGATGCTGTTTAATGTGGTGCACGTACAAGGCCAATAAGTTTGCTGTTTGGGTAAATGGAGTAATTAATGCTATATATTACTTATGATTCTCTAAATAAAAGAATACGATTAGGCAATGATTCAGTGTTTATCTGTCAACACAGGGCCGTAATTACTCCTGTGAACTCCTTTGTAACACTTCTTAATCCCGCCATCCATTTAGCACACACAAATGCACAATTTGCACAAAATTTCCTTTTTTTCCCCCCTAGTTTTAGAACTTGTCACTGTTTTTCTTTCTAAGTACCCAAATTGCTTTTTTTCTGAATTTTTGTAATATTTTCTCATTTTGCTATGGCATACAGTACAAAGCAGCAATGGGTATGTTGTTGAAACACGCAGACTGAGTTACTGCTGCGAGTAAAATAAAGTCAAATTTTATTGCAATCCTAATTACTTATTTTAGATTTATCTTCGTAATTCATATTTGTCTCTGTTTGAGCTAGATTCAGTACTTTTACGGTTCACCTCTACTCTCTGAACTGCAGTCAGTGTGGCTGTTGGGCCGGCTCCGAGAAGACACCACTGTGATGATTGGTTTAATGAGCCTTTAAGTAAATCTGGATATGAGCAGGTCGGCGGTGAAGTACACAGGCTTCCTGAAGGGCTAATGCCTATCAGTACAATAAATCAGCAGGACACAGAGCATGGCGCAGGGCCAGCAGCCACCTCATACTGCGCTTATATTATACTTTAAGTTAATTAGAGCACACTGAGGACTATTGGAGACAGCTTTATTGTATGGTTAAATAGCCACTAGCTTGTTTTTCCCACATGAATGCAATTTGCGAAATGTTATTGTAACTGTGTGCAAACCTAATAGCTACAGAGGACCGTTTACATACATATAACTGTCTGCTTGTTCACCTACATAATGTACCTTTTTATGTGCGCGTGTCGTGTGTGTTTGTTTCCATTAGGGGTTCATCTTAGACATGGAAGCGCACTGGCAAACTTGTGAGACCATATTTGACAGCATGTTGAGGAGTCATGCACAGGTTTGTTTGTTTATTGAGATTTATAACGCTGTGCCCAGGAACAAAAAGATTTGTTAATTTGCTTTTGTTTTTTGTGTAGATGATGCATAGTGAGAATGATCGTATGGCCATTCAGTGGCTAAGAATAGAGGAAGACTTGCTTAGAGAGAGGGGTCTCTTCGGCCCTGGTCCAGGAGTGTTTCTCAAACGAGGCTGGGTGCAGAACACTGCAGAGGGGCGCAACCGAACGCGATCCCGAATTCGCAGAAAGCAGCTACGTCTATCTAAAAGGGTGAGCTATTATCACCGAATATAAATATTAGTGCTGGACAATAATTAATTGTGATGAATCGCATCCAAAATAAAAGTTTTTGTTTTCAGAATTTGTGTGTGCACTGTGTATATTTATTATGTACATATAAATTCATACACATGCATGATTTATACCAATTTATATTCACACGCATATATTATATGAAAATAAATATAAATATATGCATGTAAATATTTTCAAAATGTATACTGTATGTGTGTCTTTACACATGCATAATAAATAAACACAGGGCACACACACATATAAGCAATGTGGAATGATTAATTGCAATTTATCATTGTCCAACACTAATAAAAAAATAACTTCCGGTTGAAGTATGTTGATAACATTCTCGGCTTTATTTAAAAAAGATGCAAGCTTTATTTTGTATTTTTATTATAATTATTATTATTTATTGTTTATTTGAAATGCAGGTTTTATTTTAATTATAATAATTTTCATTCATAACTATAAATGCACAAAAAATGTGTCATGTTTATCAAGTTCTATTCTGTAAAATGTATCTATTTTCTATTTTCAATAGATGCCAACACTGACTTCAGGCCTCATTCAGAAGAATCTTGTTGAAGAAAGCAAAAGAGCCACAGAAGTTATTGAGGCTGATTCAGGTATCACAGTTTCTTTTTTATTTTCTTTCAATTTAATGATCAGTGTTGTAACATGTTTTATATTGCGCAGCAACGGCGTTATCAGCACATTTCTTTAAAAGTGTATATGTAATGTGTATCCCAGACCCCAGGATACTGTGCGAGGCAAGCCGGGAGGTTGAAGAGGAGCACGGTTTGGACTGTCAGCATTTGACCTTTTTCCCCGTATTGAATGACATCTCACCTCTGCCTGAGGATTTCTCCGAGCAGTGCATGGACACTCAACTAATCCTGAAGGAGCTGGAACCCACTGAAGAGGTGAGAGTGACCCATATATAAACCTGGGGTCAAATTCCTTTGGTACAGAAAACACATTCCTGTGCAGCTGTAAGTGTGTTTGTGTGTGTGTGTGTGTGCTGAGTCTTAACAGCATTTCAGCATTAACTGGGCCGAGAGTGGCTGACAGAAGTATTAATAAGGAACAGTAGGGGGTGATGTCTGCTGTCTTGTATTCATTCAGTC
>JAUMHR010000063.1:13599220-13628707 GCA_032361145.1 Enteromius fasciolatus | reverse complement strand
GTGAGCCCAAGCTGCAAACGCTGGTCGTATGATGACATCAAAGAGGCCAATTTCATGCGCTTTCTGCTTGAGGTGAGCTTCACAGAGCCCACAGTAATTTCATTTTTTTATGCATACATTTTATATTTAACTCTTATTTATTCTGGTCTATTTGTTTATCATGTTTGCTAGTTTAACTGTTGTTGTTATTTCTTGATGACACTAGGAGAATGCTCTGGAAATATTCTTAAAGAACGGAACTTCAGTTTTCCTGGTATTCTTTAACAATGACCACGTCAATGCATATAAAAGGTAAAACGAGAAGGTGCATGTGCTTTAGACAGGTAAAGAACTGTGTGTGAGGTGACACAGAATAAATTGATTTATCTTGTTTTTGGGTTTTTTTCTCTATTTGTTCTTCTTTCTAGGCTGTGCTCTGTGGTCTCCTCATTAAAGGGACGGGGAGAGACTATACTTAATGTGAGGTGAGTGTCAAAAGCATCTGCCCGATCTCGCAGTCAGCTGCCTTTTCAGTTAGAGAGACTGTGATGCTTTTATATTGAAACAGAGTTTTGTGGTTTCAAAGTTTCCAGAAAACACATTCTCTTATGTGTGCGGTTAACTATTGACAGGAAGACTCTCAATCCCCTAAACAATATCCCGGCACTACACAGAAACTTCAATTACTGCATCTTCAGCACTTCCTACCAATTAAAACGGCCTCAGTAACTTTTCAAAGTCATCAGCAGCCAATACAGCTCACAATTTTATAGTTGTTAATTGCCTGCAAGGGTGCCATAAGCTTACTACCTATTTGTTATTTCAGATGTTGTTTTGGTTCAAATTATCATTCCTTAACTCACCATTTCAATTTCTCCTCAATTTTGTTTTATCACGTTTAGTTCCCCAGACTTTTTGACACAATGAAGAAGGAATGGGCTTAATATTGATTGTTTCCCATCGGCTTCAAAGCCAAAGTTATTTTCCTACAGTAAGAAATACACAGTAATTTTGCACATATATTTTTTTAATTTATACTATAACGATTACAGATCCAGGTATCCTTTGGTTCACAGAGAGATTAATGTATATACATATTTAACTATTTGTTGTTAATGTGCAAATTCATGTATTTGTACATTCTAATCCTATAGGAAACTATTTAGGAGGCACAATGAAACGGTTTAATTTCATAACTTTAGCCTTAGTTAAAGTTAACTTTGTCACAGTTTGTTTTGACACACATTTTCATTTTAACCTCACAAAAATAAGCTTGAGATCCTGTTTAGTTCCTAACAGTACAAGATGAGATTTAAAGTTTGAGTGTCATTATGTCTAAAGGTTATTCATAAAAGACAATGTGTTGGTATCTCCGACAGGTCTGGTTTGTCCTTTTTGAAAGCATGGAGGTGAGCTAGCAGTCTGCTGCCGCCAGTTTTCTTGATTACTTCGAGCTACAGAGTTTGGCGAGATCAGCCCTGAAAAATTATTCTTTCTTTGCGACCTTTCAAGCGGCTTTTTCCTTCTGCACCTCTCTAGGCAAGGGTGGCACAAATCACCCTCTCTCACCAAAAACAAATTTCCTGTTGTCTTCACAGAGTCAGAATCTTTGCCATCTCGATGTGTGTAGGAAACAGGGTTGCGTTTGGTGTTCAGCTTCGTCAGGTTGGGCAGCACGTTTAAGCATTCAGGTATCTGTGTGAACAAGTTATCAAAAAGTCCCAGCTCTGTCAGGTTTGTGAGGGTGGCCAAAGTGGGAGGGAGGGCATTTAGACGATTCATACCTAAATTGAGAACCTGGAGGTTTCTCAGACTTCCTATGTCAGGCGATAAACCGGCAGAGTCCAGATTGTTGTTACAGAGGTTGAGGTAGAGCAAAGATCCCAGGAGTCCAATGCTTTCGGGCAGTTGTTCGATGTGGTTGCTGTGAAGGTCTAACCAACGCAGTCCAGTGAGCTGGCCGATGAATTCTGGGATTGTTTTCAATTTGTTGCGGCTCAGGTCAAGTTCCTCAATGTTTCTTAACTTTAGAAGGCATTTGGGAAACGTGGCGATGCCTTTATTGCTCAGATCAAGTCGTATTTTGCCTTCTGGAGTTACTCTGAGAGCATTTTTAGCCATTTTCAATGTGATCTTTGTACCTTTGGCTCCGCCTGCTCTCTTTCCTTTAGCCATGGAGCTGTATAGACACAAATTAATGGTTAAGCACTTCTGAAGCATCAATTTGATTAAGTCTTAACTCAAGTCATGTAATTATTATCTCAGGACCTTGTAGCTTTAAACATGTATGACTTAATGACGGGACAGTTTAGTTGTTTGCATAGGGAAAGAAGTATCATGTATGCCTGCAGGCAGTATTGGGGGCGCTGAAATGTCAGGCCGTTTGGGGAATGAGAGGGGTGTAATGTTTACAACCGACTCACTCACCCAACTCACCCTAAAGGGATGTTTAGGGATAATGTCGTTCTCTAATTAAGGCTAATACTAGATAACAGTGGATACGGAGAGCGCCCAACACATATTCTGGGAAAAGCTGTTTGTGTTCCGTCTGATTGATCCGGGGCGGCGCTAGCAGTCCGTGTGACTGTGTGGAGAGAGTCAAATCAGTACTTTGATAAATGACACTGGAAAGAGATTTAAACTCGCTCCCTTCATATCTTCCCATTAAAAAGGAGGAGTGGCTGCATTGTAAGCCCTTTGGCGACTCATTAATCACATTGGTAGATGGGCTAATACGGTTCGTCCTGTTTCTATTAGACCTTGTTTTTGAATCCGTTGCATCCGAGAGGTGCAATTACAGAGAGCTGACCATCGGCGTGATCCATCTTCATGTTGTTTGTGATTCGCTGATTCTGAACCCCTCCAAACGGAGAGAAAATTGGATAGTATTGCTATTGTCGTGACATATGAAATATAATAGATGACGCGACTACATGATTTAAGACCAGAAATCGTTTGTTACCAAAATATACCTTCTAACTAATGTGCTTTTTAAAATTCAAGTCATAGTTTAGAGTATTCACATTTATACCGAAATTAAAATCAAGAAAAAATAATTTTTCATGTTGTAGCAACAGCGCTTACATATAAGCAAAACAGATACAGTGAGACACTCTCTCACGATTTGTCATTTTTGCTGTATTTAAAATATGATGCAAATGGCTACTTTGACATTTTTATTTTTCCTAGTATTAGAAAATAAACATAGTACTGTGATAAATGATTAGGCTTCAGTGTATAACTTCGCTAGTTGTGCCACTATTTTTACCTGTATTCACCCAACTAAATCAGTCAGTAGCACTTTTTACAGAATCTTTAAATGTTTTATTGTTAGTGTGGCTTTAATTTTTTTTGCCTGTGCTTCTCGACAATTTCAGAAAGGCTGAAGGATTAAAAAGGAGGTAAAAGGATTATGCAAGAGTGTGTAAAAACCATCACTTTCCCCCAATCAGCTATTGTTACACAGGATTCGTTTAATCTCCTTTCCGGTGTGAAGGAAGACTTAAATAAGTTTTTCTTACTTACAGTTTTTAAATGAGTTCCACGACTGAATTGCTTGAGAATCAGAGGAGGATCTTCAGACTGTACTCCAAAAGAAGCTTTGTCCTGTTTAACTTTTGTTACCAAGCAACGCTTGCTTGGGCGCCAAGAGTTTTATTGTCCTGTGACCGGAGCGCACACAAAAGAAAGGGGAGAGAGAAGTGTTGTACACTCCCTCAGATTACATGTCCAG
Organism: Enteromius fasciolatus; assembly: GCA_032361145.1. Classification (NCBI taxonomy): domain Eukaryota; kingdom Metazoa; phylum Chordata; class Actinopteri; order Cypriniformes; family Cyprinidae; genus Enteromius; species Enteromius fasciolatus. Next base: position 13,624,995 of record JAUMHR010000063.1, on the reverse strand, counting down.
AATGTTTTTTGAAGTCCAGCATGTTAATTGTTTTGCCCATTAGCAATGATTGAACTCAGCATTTTTTTTCTCTCTCTCTCTCTCTCTTTCTTGCTTTCTTTTCATGTATATTTGGGAATAAGTGGTGACAAATGTTTGGGTGCAGACAGTTCTTGTGAAAATCTGATCATCCCAGCACATGCGTGTCAAATCAGCTCTGATTTTGCATGTTTAGATAGCTTGTGGTGGGAACCGCACTTGTAAGCTTGTAATTCACTAATGTGTGTTAAAGAGAAAACTTCCATGATGATATTTTACTGTGTGTTTATAGTTATTTTCCAAAACCTATAGATGGCACTATTTACTCCTTTTAAAGAAGGGAAAGGCATGCCTGAAAAAGTCTTAACCCTGTTTTTCCACAAGAATGTATGTGTTTCTTTGTGTCTAATGTGTGTGTGTAATGAAAGATGGACCCTCCTTGGTTTAAATCCATAAGCTCTTTTTTATTCCTTAACCTGTTGCTATGCAACCAAAGTAGACTTGGTTCGGACGGCCAGTTCAGAACTGACAGTATTCAAGGCACTTTATTCTGTTACTGCTAAGAAGTACACAACTCTGTTTGTGTTGCATCTTAGATTACATTATGCATTTAAAAAAGAAGTTAGAAAACTATCTCAAAATGGTTTACAGTAAAAGCTTTAAATAAAATTGGACTTTAATTATTATTTTGTTGTGTTCATACAGAAAGGCAGCAGCAGTTGAAAAGATTGCACTAATTAAATGGCAGGTAATGTGTGTTTTTAATTACTGTACATGCATGATTATTAACCGTTATTATTTGTTATATACATCCTGCATTTACAGTGAATGGATTGAATGCCATAAATATATAAGCTATTTTACATGATCCCAAATGCATATTTTGCATATTTGGGACCTCCGTGTTTTATTCTCTTCTGTTCTTGACAGTATCTATCTTATTTTTTTCATAGAGAGGAGAAATCAGTAACTTTGAATACCTTATGCATCTAAACACGCTTGCTGGACGAACATACAATGACTTGATGCAATATCCTGTTTTTCCATGGATTATTGCTGATTATGAATCAGAGGTAAATCTAACATGCGCCGAAACTTGAACTGAAGTTTTGATACTGAAATGTTTTGTTTGATAATCTTATTCGCTGCCTGTTAGACTCTGGATCTGTCCTGCCCTGCTACATTCAGAGATCTGTCCAAACCAATGGGAGCTCAAAATGAGAAGAGAAGAGAGAAGTTCATTCAGAGATACAATGAGGTGGAAAATAATGACGGTAAAGCATGTGTATCTTTTATATGCAACTATTCTGTAACTGAAACCTAAAAATCTGTTTTTCATACAGCATGCAGATCAAGGATTCAGATAGCCAGTAGCAATCTTAAAACAGAATCAGGACTGTTTCAAAGGGCTGTGGGGGGAAAAAAACATTCAGGGATCTGCAGGACTGAATGAAGTTAAATAAATGCTTTAACTTATTTAGTGAATGTGTTGATTACAGGTGATCTGTCCGCTCAGTGTCATTACTGCACACACTATTCATCAGCCATCATAGTGGCCTCGTACCTAGTGAGGATGGAGCCTTTCTCCCAGACCTTCCTCCAGCTGCAGGTAAACTTCTCACCTGTTTGACCAGGCTCAATTACATGACACTGCTGTTATTACAGGGCACACGGTGCTACAGAAAATCCAATAAATAATGCCTCTACTTTATCAAATGAAGCACAAAACATGTCAGAGTGACAGAACTTCTATAAAATGCAATTTTTCTAAATTGAACTTACTCAATAAAATGAGCTTCATTGTTTTTGGCCTTGTTTGGGCTCGTGTGCACTTTTTCTTTTTTTCTTTCTAAAACCAAATTAGGGTATGATTTTAATATGTATGCAAATAAATTCTTTTGCGTCACTTGCGTGCAAAACCACATTTCGTTTTTAAAGAATATCTCATTTATACACATGGAACCAATTGATTAAAATAAAATGTCATGCATATTTGATAGCGGGTGTAACGTAATGCAAACATTAGGATAACACTTTGCAATGATATTTGCTTCACTTGAGCAGCTTTCCTCCGTACAGTAATATTCATAATCAGATTTGTGCCACTAACAGTATATTACTTTCATTCAATGAGGGCATTTGCTTTTGCTGCAAATTACATAACTTCTCCAGAGATTTTCTCCAGGACGTATAAACTCCCTTGAAAAATAAAAAGCCTGAATCAATTGCTTGAAAATGTCTCAAATCTAAGCAATTGTTTTTTGACTATGATTCATATACACACATGGGGCCGTTGTAGTGTTCTAGGCAGCCTTGCTGGCGGTGGAGCTCCCAACCTTGTGCATTTAAAACATGTATATGACGGCTTGTCTTTTTTCATCCTTTGTAATTTTTCTTTACTTTGCTGTTTTCCTTTTCACCGTGCCACTTTTAAATAACATAAGGAAATGCACTCTTCCTAGAATTTCGGATTTTGGTGGATTTAATCTTTTTTTTTTTCATACAGGGCGGAACGTTTGACGTTCCAGAGCGGATGTTTCACAGCATTCAGAACGAGTGGGAATCTGCATCCAAGGACAACATGAGTGATGTCAGAGAGCTCATTCCAGAATTTTTCTACCTCCCAGACTTTCTTGTCAACTCCAACCAATTTGACTTTGGTAATATATCAGTATAACTATGGGATTTTTATATTTAAAGATATATATTTTATTTTATTTTTAAATAGTCTGTTTCATTAGTCATTCGATTTGTGTGTTGATAATACAGGTTGCATGCAGGATGGAACACCATTAGATGATGTGGTTTTGCCACCATGGGCCAAAGGAGACCCACAGGAGTTCATCAGAGTACAGAGAGAGGTCAGTTTCTCTGGTCCATCAAGCTCAAAATAGCCTTATTGTGGGCTTTAGATGCTGCTTTACTTTTAGCCTATATTGTGACAGACAACAAGACTCAATGCAATCAGAGCACATACCATGTTTCATGAAAACAAGTATGGAGCTAAAACAGTATCGGTGTCGCTGCACCGTTCAAAACCAGCTAAACCTGGTGGTAGTTAAATAATTTTTTCAGCTGCTTTATTTTTTGCTTTTCTTGAGATAATAAGCACTTGTTGAGTTCATCAAGGAAGCCCCATTACTCTGTTTAACGCCATTGTAATTAGAGGATAACAGGCCCAATTCAGCACAAGTACAATATCTGCACTCTCCCATAACTCCATTACTGAAGCCTGCTGGTTATTGGAATGAATGCTTTCTTTCTCACTACGTTACGCCTGCAGGCATATAAGGGCCAGGGTTTATCAGTTCCCAATCTACAGAGCAATATTTGTATCATTTCCAGATGGCATAAAATGAGCTATTCTGTCTGCTCGCCTTCCTTCATATGCAAATGAAGGGTAATATAGGGATCTTTCACAATTTAGTGCCGGTGACTTAGAGCTGCTTTGATTATACTTGTTATTTTAAGTGTTTTTTGCTTTTGTATAAATGTTTGTTATGTTTGGACACTTTAACCAATTCTAAAATACTTCAGATATATAAAAAAAAAAAAAGGAAAATGACTTGGTAGCACAAAATAGGAATACAAATTTTGGGAAAATAATTTTTATATCAGATTGTTTGAAGTGTAATCAGTCGCCAGGATGGAATAATATCTTTTTAAAATGCGTTATTGTGCAATCTCTTTGACCTGATATTAGTAAGTGCAGCTTTTCCACCTGCACTTCTACGGAAATAAAAGTTACGGCATCGTTGATAGTGTATTAGCCCCCATCCAGATCTGCTGACTGACTGAGTTTGTCCTCTCTGCAGGCTCTTGAGAGCGATTACGTGAGTGCACGTCTGCATCTTTGGATTGATCTGATCTTCGGATACAAACAGCAGGGTCCGCCCGCAGAGGAGGCCCTCAACACCTTTCACCCATATTTCTACACTGACAAACACGACAGAGCGAGCATGAAGGATCCTGTCATGAAAAGCACTGTGCTTGGCTACATCAGCAACTTTGGTCAAATGCCGAAGCAGGTACACCAGTTGAGCACACTGTTTAAAGAATATAAGCAGATCCTCTACGCCTATTTTCAAAACTTTTAAACAAAATTGTTTTTGGTTGTACATACAGATACAGACAAACTGATAATCATTTTCATGCTAGGGTTGATAACCAATAAATTGGTGAATATTAATTTTGCTTACTATTTTGTCTAAACTAGTGATTACTATTTTTAAAGATGAACAGAAATAAGAAAACATAAAATTTTGCATGCCTAATATATGCCAATATTTGTTAAGGTTGATTTTCTGTACCGATGCTGTATTCTACTGTAATTCAACACTAAAAGAAGTTTTATGATTCCAGCTCTTCACCAAACCACACCCTAGCCGTACGCCTCACAAGAGTGCCTCTGGGAAAGAGACATCGGTATCCAGTCAGATAACCCCATTTTTCTTTAAACTGGACAAGCTCAAGCCCTCCGCTCAGGCTATTAAAGGTACTGCTTAAAATGAACATCCACAGCTCAGTGGTAGAGACCCCCCTCCCATTTAATCATTCATAGTCACCTTGTTATTTTATTCCATTCCTCAATTATTTTTTACAAGATGGGGCCACGTCTACAGGGAGCAATAGGAGCCGCGAGGCAGAAGATGCTGGCTAGACTTTTCACAAGCTCATTTTCTCAGTCACAGCTCAGCTCGGCTCCATTCAGCTCCTGCTATTTGTTAGGCCGCACTTGGAAGATACAGCCATTGAGGCTTATTTAATAATCTGAGTATCCCAAAAGGATCTCTCTAGAAAATTAGATGATTCTCTTTCACTGTGTTTCTATCTCTCTCGCTCTATTGTCTCTCACTCAATATCTTGTTCTCACATCAGGAGTTACTTTATCATTCTGATCAGTAAATCCTATGAGGAAAGATTTAAAGGGCATCTTGAGAGAAATTTGCAATCATCTCAGGCTTCATTATGATTTGTGTTACTGTTCTACTCTCAGTGAGAAGGAGGATTGACTGTGTCCTCACATATGTAGGTCATTTGAATGTAGAATACTCCTCTTAAACATTTTTAGTGCCAGTTTTTAGACAGAGTTGTTCAAATATGTTTCACATTGTAAAAATGATCAATTAAAATGATTTAAATGCCTTGTTCAAAAACATTATTGAGATTAATACAATATCAGTATTAATTTAAATAAAAACAAAAAATAGGACTTTTAACATCAAGATTGTTGGTTAAATATATAATATATACAGTATAACCATATATATATATATAGCTTTTTTATATATATATAGCTTATTCTGGACAATTTAAGATTTTGAACTTTTTATCATTAGTTTTCAGTGACATTAATTTTTAAAAATACATGTTTAAAGACACTAACGTTGAAAAGAATCAGTAATATTCATTTTTGAAAGAAATGTAGACTTGCTAAATAAAAAAAACATTTACATGGCATAAATATACATGGCATGTCACACTGCATAAACCTGCTTTTTTGCTGTTTCTTTACACAGAGCTCACATTGGGGCCTGTTGGTCAAATAGTGTGTAGAGAGAAAGATGTATTGGTCGTGGAAGAAAACAAACTTCTCATCCCACCACAGTGGAGCACATACTTCAGCTGGGGCTCTTATGACCAGACCTGCTCTTTTGGGAGCTACACAACTGAAAAGGTTGGCTTTATAGTTTCTCTAGATCCATAAATAAATTAACATGATGGTCCTGCTTGTAATGTTCTTTTATTTATAATTTTCCTTTTCTTGTGTATCATGTATTATTAGTTAAAGGTTACTTCTGGTTGGCTGTAAAGGTTTGATGGCTTTATTACCTGTGTTTCAGAGCTTTGCAGTCTGTGAGAGCGTGTCAGACTGGGGAGATGCTGTCTGTGCCGCCTGTCCCAACAACAGCACCATCATCACAGCCGGGACCGGCACTGTTGTCTGTGTGTGGGAGGTCTCCATCAGCAAGGACAAACTTAACCACATGAGACTCAAACAGGTCAGACTGACACGTGTTATCATTCCTAAACAGCCATGTTCATGCTTAGGAGTCACAAAGCAGATTTAGTTTTCGTTTTAGTAATAAATGTTTCTTTTCCATCGCAGACCTTGTATGGACACACAGACACAGTGACGTGTCTGGTAGCATCAGAAGCACATAGCGTGATTATTAGCGGCTCTCTGGATCAGACCTGCATCCTGTGGGACCTGGAGGACCTCAGCTACATCACACAGTTACCAGAACATTCTTCTGCTGTGTCTGCCCTGGCTATTAATGACCTGACCGTGAGTACCCTCCAGAAAAAACATACATGCTCTGAGGTCAGCCTGCATTTTTCAGCTCCCAAATCTCTCTCCATCCATCTCACTCCCGCACATTTAATTTGGTTAGGTCCGTTCGGCTCGTGTTGCCGTCTGGATGACACATTTATAACGGCTCATTTGCACCCGCAAGGTGCTTTCTGAAACTCCCCTCAGCCAGTTGTGTGAAGGAAGGGTGGGCACATCCTTCCCTTCAGATCTGTTTTATTACTTAAACTCCCTTTTTCAAAGTGTAAAAAATACCTGAAACTAAAAACAAAATAGAATAGTTTTCATATATAATCACAAACCCCCTTCAAATAATTTGTATTACAACTAATTTAAATATGAATAGTAATGTAAACATTTATTATTATTTATCTTCATACATAAAGGGGTTTCTTAAATGTAAAAATGTTTTGTCCCACTGTAAATATCAGGCTTTTAAACCATAAAATGAATTAAGAATGGTTACATGTACCTCAAATTCCTAGTGGCACAAAGGATGCTGAATGGCAATGTAGATAAATAGAATTCAGATGAATTGAAATTAAAATATTTATAATATTAATACTATGAATTCTTATTTATACTACTGTAATTTTTAAACTAGAAAAACAGCATTTGTCTAGACAAACCTCATTGAGAGAGAAACATTACCGTTTAAATGTTTGTGGTCTGAAGGTTTTTGCATGCAGTCTGATGACTTCAGTGTCACATGATCCTTCAGAAATTATTCTGATGTGGTGATTTAGTGCTAATAAAACATTTCCCATCACAGTTGGAAAAAGTTGTGCAGCTTCATGTTTTCATGGAAGTCATAGTGTATTTTTAAAGTCTCTTTGATTAACCAAAAGAACAGCATTTATTTGAAATAGATTTATTTTTATGACAACCTCATGTCACTTGTGATCAGTTTAATGAATCATTAAAAAAAAAGTGTCTTTTGCCTGTTATGGTCATCATTAATCGCCATTCTTTCTCTCTCAGGGTGAGATTGTGTCATGCGCAGAGACCCATCTGTACCTGTGGACCATGAAGGGGCAGCTGCTGGCCTCTTTAAACACTTCCCGCTGGCCTGAAGGAAACATTCTGTGCTGCTGTTTCACACAGAAGTATGAGTGGGACCCCCGCAACGTGATCATCACCGGCAGCGCCGACGGCACCGTCCGGGTACGGCCAGATCTTTAGAACGGGCTTCTGACTGAAAGATGATGAGGCGTAGCGATCACATAGCCAACTTTATAATGAGAGAGTTTAAATGAGAAGTCTTCTCCAAAGACTACACCTTTGTGTTTAAGCAATAAATCTTTCTTGTAGTGTTTCCTGCTTAATAGTCAGGTAATATAGCTGCAAAATATTAAAATATGGTAACTGGGATATTGAAATGGGGCTCACAGGCTTGGCTGAGAAGTCCCACAGAAGCATTAATAGTTACATGTGCTCACTTTAGATGAGGTAAGAGCAGTTATTAAATCAAAGTGCTTCTTAAATTAGGCATCAATTGGAGCCTGGACCTGCGACATCAATGGCCGGCAGATTTGATTTATGAATATAGCTTCAATTGCATTCGATTTTTTTTCTTCTTCTTTTTTTCATTAACCGTGTGGTTCTGTTGCAGATATGGAAGACTGAATATACTAGAGTACAATTACCTGGACATGAGGAGTGCTCTGTGTCTCAAGGGCATGTTTTGTCATCAGCTCCTGAGGAAGCAGGTAACACTAATACACTTCACCTTAAGTGCAGAATTGAACAAGAGCGTGAATATGTGCTTTTATTCTCGCCTCCGGTCATAGGACCGTTATAACCCACGAGCTTCCTTAATGGCCAGCATGAAATAACAGGAACCCGCTCCTGGAATATTGGAAAACAATGTGCTTTGTGACGTCACGAGAATCGTTATTTTCTAATATACAAGTAATGTTTGAAATTAAATAGCCAGACCAAATACTAGACATCCTTCAAAAATGCTGTATAAATCGGATTACATCTGTTCTTAAGTGTGATGGTGCAGCCGCTCAGCCGGAGGTTCGTTTTTGAGCGATCCGAAGAAAAGTTCATAATGATCTACTGTTTTGTGCGACGCATTAGGGCTAGCTGCGAGGAATTATGGGACAAAGTTATTAAACATACAGCCTGTAAACACTGATGAGCAATTTTGCTGATGTAGGCATGCAATTTAGAAAGCAATAATAACCAAATCCAATTTGGTACACATTGGTTACAGCACAGCGTCAGCGCGTGTAAGTATCAACACGTTTAAATTAAATTGGGGGAACTCGTTGTAACAGTGAAGGCTTTATATTAGATGTATTTCTCTCAATTTAGCAACGTGCTGACCATAAATAATCTCTGTCTCATATCTCACTCTTGCTTTTTCCTTTTCTTAGACAGCAGCTCGTGGAAGTGGGAAAGACACCTGGTGCTCTGTCGAGAGTTAAATCGCAATCAGAATGTCTCTCGACGACGCTGCAAAAATAACCCTGCGATTACGGCTCTGGGCATATCAAGGTATTGAAGAAAGGTCTCTCAGATGAAAATATGGTCTGAAAGCTGGTTTCAAATGGATCCTCTAATGTTTTAAATGATTCAGTACAGGACTAAAGAGTTAGTTCACCTAAATTGTAAAATTAATGAATCATTCACTCACCTGTGTTTGTTCTATACACCCTTATTTTTTGATGAACCTAAAACAAAAAGTATACATTCCACGTTTTCCAATATTATTCATTTAATTTTATTTAGTTTAATTAATTTCTTGAAAATCTTGACCTTTGCCGCTGGTCTTCTGTGCATGACTGCATTCATGAGACTCTATTAGCACAGCAGTTTATTCTGACTTACCCACAAAAAACATGCCACATGATGAGTGTGACACCGAATGAATGTGTTTTTATTTTTTTCAGAACGCATGGCACACTGCTGGTCGGTGATGCCTGGGGCAGGGTGTACAGCTGGTCGTGCGAGAGCTAGGATCAATCAATCATCCGTCAGTCAGTGTTAAAGTCGGCCGTAACTGCAGCTGAATGCAGCCACATGCCAGTGGAGAGTCCAGCTTAAGTGCTGCCTACGTTTGCACTTTGCTCTCACCACTTCCAGCAGGACTGCTGACTTCAGGAGACCCACTCTGGGTCTGGTGAATTACAGGGATGACGCATTCTTTCTTGGACTGGGTGAGGCTCACTGGCCAAGGCCGGAAACACAACACTGCTTATTTAAGAAATGAAAGATGATGCCATTTAAAAAATAAAATAAAGTAGACCCATTTGGTGGATCGGTTTTATTGTATAGTAGCTCTCTTTCTCTCACTGGACTCCCAGAAAGCCAAAGCAATGTTTATTTTATAAACACCCGTATGCTGGAGTTTCAAATCCATTCGCATGTGTGCCATTTCGTATTTTTGTACGTTTTTTAACTACACCAGTGGACATACTGAATGGTGAATTTTATAAAGCAGCAGGGTTCTGCTTACTAGTTGTGTTTTATGCTGGAAGATTTTTTTATACAGTTTATACTGTATATCAAGATGATTTTATGAGTTAAATTTAACTATCTGTAATTAAATCAAAATAAAATGTCTTACTTGTTGTGCGGTCCTGCTATCTCAGTGTGGAACATCAGGGAAATCGCTACTGTTAAAGGGCTGAATCAACCTCCTCAGCCAATTAGAGTCAGAGTTTCCATTGGCAATGTGCCCCAGATTCCCATCATAGAGGGTGTGGGACTATAAAACTGCATTTACACGCATTCCATGATCTGAACTTCTGAAGTATTCTGAAATAAATGCCACTACTGTAAATTATGGCACATAGGAATCTATTTGATTTGCTGGTTTGACTGTGTATAAAGAATTATTATTGCTTATATTGAAATTTATGTGAAAAGATGTCTCGTGCTCAAACTAAACTTTAATTACTGTTTTGTATTTTAACGATTTAAGCTGATTTGGTGCCCAGAATAACTCTTATCAGTGTTGAAAACAGTTGTGCTGCTTAATATTTTTGTGATACATAAATTGTGATACATTTTTTTCGAACAATGTAAAAGACTTGATTTCTTGGTTCCACTTTATATTAACTATGAACTTGCATTAAATAAATAAGTGATTATTGTGTTCATATTGTATTATATGGGTACAGTTAGGGACAGGTTTGGTGGTATTGGGTTGATTTAAGGTGTAGGGGATGGGTCAAGTGTAATTATGAATTAATTACAGCAATGCATTACAGATGTAAATACATGCAGGTATTTTTTTAAATATAAGTACAGTGTAAAATGTATGTACGTTTCTTTAACAACAACAATGCAAAAAGACATTAGGGTTTCAAAACCCTATTTTGGTTTTTAATGTCAAATCTGAGTAGCATTATGTACAATTTGAATGAGTTTGATTGTGAATCATTTTTGTCTTTGCAGTGTGGTAAAGGACTGGAAAGAAAAAAAATGTTGCTTGGTTGAGAAAACATGTTTATACTGTACATGCCTGTTTTTACTTGCCCTAAATAACAAGCTTCAATCCACATCATACCAAACCTCATTCCAACATTACCAAACTTGGCTTTGTTGTGGCAAATGCAACTGTTGTATATTTTATAATCAGCTTTACAATGCAAAATGTATCTGTTTAGCCCACCAATGCATATTTAATCTGATTAATTTCAAAGATGTTGCCAACACATAAAGCATCATCTGTTAAAGATGCTATGCAGGAATACTAATGATTCTCATGATTTGAATAGCATCATTTAGTCATGACCTTGAATGACGCTTCTGTTTGCGTGCAGCCCGATTAATAATAGCCAGTATTTTCTGACACCCTTAATGAATCATGAGCGAGTGTGTTTATTCTACAGAAATGCTAGCAAATATAAGCTTTCTGTGAATTGTTCAGTTGTACATGTGGTCCCCTGGCAGCATCCAGCAGTTGATGTAATGTTTTTGGTAGTTGTCAGGGCTACTGCGGTAGTAAAATCCATAGAATCAACACAGATGTCCATTAAGTTTAAGAATATGGGTCGCTGCATGCAGAGCAACACATGCGTTTGCAACAAAATTGCAATTTGTACACTGGACCATTTTATAGTATAGGCTACTTGAATATTAATATTAATCAAATTTTTATTTTATTTTTGTATGTACAGTTTTGTATAAAATTTCTTAAGACGCTCAGCTACATATTCAGGCTTCCTGGGCTGACTTGTTGAACGGACTCGCCAAGAAAAAAAGCTTGAGGTCTTCATCTGTCCATCTGCCCAGATGTGTTGTGTAACTTTGCTGTGTATTAGGGGGCTCTTTGGCACATGACTGAGTCTGGTTCTCTCAAGCAGGCAGACAGCAGGGAAAGAGCTGTGATTACTGGGAGCTCCCACCAGGCCACGCTCCACTTGCCTCTCTGGGGAAGAGGGCTAATTGTTGCTCCCCTCCAACCTTTGGAGACTGTCTTCTCCTAATAGCCGTCATTAAGCAGCATGAATAATCCAGCGATGGGGGTCGGGCCATAAAGAAAACGGGGATGGGAATCTGAGATCAGCCGTTCCATAAGGTTATATCTCCGGTGTGCATAGGGAGCAGTAATGTGTTTGCTCAAAGAATGCGCAAAATAAAGAATTAATAAAGTCCACTGTATTCACTACAGTAAGATTAATTTTATTATTACATTTAAAGGAATGGTTCAAATAGTAAAACCCCAGTTGCAATTGTAGGCTATGTAGTTTTTATTTATTTTTTTCGTTAATATGGTGAATTTAAATATGCGAGTTTAAATTAAATGTTGTAATTTTACTCGTATATTATTAAATTTAGCTAGGAAATTGTTCCATTTTTATGGGCGATCGAATGACGCGCAAGATGACGCCAGTTGCGTAACGTCACGTGAGTCCGCGTGCAGCGTGCCAGCCGAGAACCAACGTTATTATTTATTGATTGTTTTTTTTAAGAACAACAATATAAAATGGTTACATAAAAATGACATTTAAATAGTGCCCTTTTTTATAAAGCGTTTTATAAAGCAACGTCACTATGAACCGATTGCGAGGAAAAGAGGGGCAAACAAACAGTTTTCACCGTTGGTGTTCAGAATAAAAGTGAGTAAACGACGAAATATATTTTTTGTTAACGGTTTCATAAAAAATAATGAACCGCGTATCGTTACACTCTCCCTTAGGTTGCTATTAACTGCTTGCAAAGAAGAGAGCGGTGTAAAAATTCTTCAGATTTTCTCATTTGGAGTTTCTCTGCGAGAATAACAGCATATGGGTTCGGAACAACATGAGCGTGAGTAAATAATCACAGACTTTATTTTTTGCTGAAGTTGCAGCTCAGCGCGGAAAATGAGTTTTTTTTCTTTGCTGCTGCCTCTTTATATTTGGTCAAGGGTGTTGTTCAAAACAGCAGAATTGAGAGCAGATGAATGTGCTCTGCTTTTGATGGCCTAATATGTACGCATCTCTGTAGTTTGTGGTACACACAGTGTTTGTGAATTTCTGTCCCCGGAGTACAGCTGACATTCTCGCTTTGTTCTGGGTGTTGTACTTGCAACATCTGCACATACTGGAGCTCCATACAAAAGAGCACAGAGGCCTCTCTCTGAGAAGATCCGGGGCAGAAAGCGCTCCACTGCTGCAGCATATAAACACTCCCGCGGAGCAAAAACAAAGCGGGACAGCAGAAGGTCATGGTAAGTTTAGACGAGACGAGAAAGGCATGCTTTGATGAAGAGTATAGCTGCGTTTACGCTCGACACTAATGTTTCAGAGTGATCCAGAGCTAAGGACACAGCAGAAACTGTATTTTCCTCTCTCACTCCCTATGAGCTCCTTCCTGGGCCTCTCTGTCATCCTCACGCTGCATCTGCTCATTAATATGCGCTGTGACCACAATGAAGGGGGAGAGTCGCTCTCTTTAACCTTTGTGCATGCGGCTAATTGTGCTAAGTAGAGGCGCTTAATAGACTGGAAAATAATCACCATATATCTCACCAAGAGAAGCAAATGACCTTCTCAAAAGACAATAGCCATCTCAATTTTAATACGTCGGTGGTTTTATGATATTAAATGTCAAACCATTTGGGCTCCTCTGAATAATTAAATCAAATAAATTATAGCACCTAGGCAGAACCATCTTGTAGCCTAACCCAATTATAATGCACTGTAAAGCTAATTATTAAGCATGATTACAATTAGTGTGATTTTAATAAATGTAACCATTAAAGGGTTCATCACAGTCACTGGCTCTTAGCTGCGTGTGGGAGAAACGGATAGAGAAAGAGAGGGGGACTAAACTCAAGAACGGACGATAAGAGAGGACAAGGCGAACTGAGATGTCATGTGTATTGTATCAATAGTTTTATGCTTGCAATAGCTGTGCACTCATCTTGTCTAAACCTAATTGTGTAGATATCAGGTTTTAAATATATGTTCAATTTTATATGCCTATTTGTAACTGACCAATAGCATAGTTACATTTATTAATAATTAATACATTCAATTAATACATTCCAAGTTAAAAATTATTATTGCCCATGAATTAGAAAATATTACAGATTACCGTAGATTATTATCTTTAGTGTTTGAAGAACCTGACTTGTCTATACCATGATGTTTAATTTCTAAATCATAATAGTTTCTAATATTTATTTTAAGTGAATTAAATAATTATAAACAATTCTAAAATGCATTACAATGCACAAATTTAATTATATGCCTAAATATAAATGTGTTATGTATTTTGCTTACAAATGTAAATATGTATATAATGTATGTCTTGATCTTAGGTCTTATTCTAGTTATATAATTAGGGTACATGTTCTTTGATTTGCTTCAATAAACAAGACATTAAATCAGTGTGCTCTTCTGCTCATACTGTGTCATCCTCTGCTTTTAGAGGAGTGATCTTTATTTTATACAACATAGCAAAAAATAAAATCGTTACATACCTTACAAAAATGCATATTCAAATTATGCATGTTTAGAGTGAAATGCATAATACAATCAATAAAGAAAAGAAGGTCTCAAGTTCATAGGTACATAAATGTGCCCATATATATATATATATATATATACTGTATATATATATATATAAATGCTGCTGTTGTATGACAGATTTTATACTAGTAATACTAGTACACGTGAGATAACAGAACATCAGTATGTAGGTAAAAATATTTTAATCTCATAAATAATTTTGGTATGAAACTCTATACTGTACATATTTACACTTGCTTCTCCACAAAGAGTATTTGGGCATATACAGTCCCCATGCATTGTGTATTAGGCTCAAGTTGTGCACATCCAGTCAAGTCTGTTTTCAGCTCAGGCTTCGGTTTCACCAGCTCCAGCTCTGCGTATGTCAGACTGTCGTCTACCACCCTTGGCTTGAGGAAGAGAAGAGAACAGGGCGTTTCAGATATATGAAGACTATAGTATGTGGTCAGAGGTCTGAAAGAGGAGTTTCTCTTGGGAATGTGGGGTCAAAACAACATGAAATTATAGTTATAATTTTAGGATTGTTCATAGACGGTTCTAACCAGGAGTCTCAAGTATGTCGGAACAACCACTTCATCTGATAAACACATATTTCAGATGGTTAAAGGAAGCACTTCTAAAATGGAATGCAAACAAAGCAAGTGGACAGAGAGCAGTAGGTTAGACATATAAATGTTTTCCGATCCCCTGGCAATCACACTTATTTAAAGAAGTCTGCCCTCTGCTAGTGGAGAGTATGTGAAGTTTATCATTGACCAACCATGTAAAACATTTTTATGTTTTTTTGCTGCTTTTCTGCATTTTGGTGATGATTTCCCTGGAAACTAATCTAATATGAATCAAGCATGTTAAATAAATAATCACGCTTTGGAAAGCAATAATAGTAAATAAAATTATAACACCCATAAATGGAGGTTGGTATAGCAATAACTGTGGCGAACATAAAGCTCAATGAGAAAGCCACATTATTTCCCTCTTGCATGTTTCTAGTCTGTGAAAATTCAATTGAGAGGCTAAAGAAAGTGTGTCGTTAGATGCAAATATTATAAAATTGAGAATAAAATGATTACACATACAAACCTGATTATAAAACATGTAATTTATCAAGATATATATATTTAGGACAATTATAAAACCCTATCAGCATCACTTAATCTTTTGAATGCTTTAGTACGAAAGAAAATAATGCTCTTATGTGAAACGAGTTCAATAAGAGTTAGCATTCTTACCATTTTTGTTGGTTGTGCCTTTAAAAGTTTGGTCCTACGTGGCTTTCTTGGTGCAGGTGCTAGAAAAAAAAAGAAAAGAAAGAAGAAAATGCACACATATATAACAAATATGTGATACTTTTTGCAGCATTAAACAATTTAAAGCATTAATTAATTAATTGGTCAATGTTTATTTTTACTAATTTAACTGTAAATGACAATTCATGTATTTTAAATGAACACAAATTAATAGTGGACAGTAGTACAATAATAAATTAACATTAACCTATATGAAGAAATGCAAAAAGTGCTCATTCATCTTTCAAAACATCTGATGTGTTAACTTAACTGAATTGCACCTTCTTGTACAGTGTTACCTAACTTTTTGATGACCCAGTTATTTTTGATTTGGTGTTATAACATAAGGGTTTCAGTCTGTTATGTACCTTTAGCAGGTATCTGTGGTGGTGGTAGTGGCTCAGTGATATTTCTGAGCTGAGGTTTGTGTCGTCTCTCTTTTCTGTGCATTGCAGGAGAGGAGCTGGACACACTGGACACACTGGTAACTGTCTCTCCTGAGCTGGATATATAAAATAGTAGGATGTTATTATAAGAATGAATCATTCAATTACTATAATAGAAAATAAAATCATACTGCATAGTTTTACCTGTTTTCAGGACACTTCACAAGGTAATAACTGGCTAGAAAGAGATACAATTGAACAAGCATAATAACATAAATAAATAATTGTATGTTAATAAGGAAAACTGAATACATTTTTTTAATATATTTTGAAATGCTAAATGTAAGTTAAAAGGCTTATCACCTCGTAGTCTTCGTTTGTGCTGCAGGTGCTGACATGTGATAGTCATGACAAAGACAAGCATACAGACCAGACCGATAGAGCAGATGAGCACAGCATACAAATACAAGTCTGAGAAAGATCACAGCAAAACAATGTGCTGTAAATATACATTCTAAGCCCTGTTCTTGCAAGCAAGCAATGAAGATTCTCTTGAACAAAGACACATGGAATTAAAACTGTAATTTACACACAGTAATGTTTTTTTTATTGTATATAACATATAGTGAATTTTGTAATAATGTAGTGGAAATATTCTAAAGTGTCATATACTTATTCCAATATAAGCTTGGTCAGAGCTGACCACAAAAATAAAGCAAACACTGTGAGCACACTTGGTTTACACTTGGTTGAATTTGGTTTGGTCTTTTTCCACCAGAAGGGAGGAGATGTAACACGCTAGCCAAAGCTGTGAGCCTATCCACTTTATCAGTGATAGAGACTATACTCCAGACTGCGGTAAACAACATGTTCTTATTTTATTAAAATAATGAGGTAACAGCATACCTTCAAACATGCGCCATATGACATCAGCTTTTCCTGTGCTTGGTATATGATGTACTGAAAACATGAAGACAGATATAAGTGTGTAAAAAGTAAAATTAAAAAAACATGCATTTTGTTAAAGGAAGAAACTAACATTTAATGAGAACTGCAATCAGTTAAGTGACCTTTGGGAGTTTTCCCTAACCGAACTGGTTTTCAGTTGTGGATTTTGTTGCGCTTCACATTTATATTGCAATTTAACAATATGTTTAGCAAAAAAACCTGTAATGAAATGTATTAAAATTGTTGCATCTTTTTTGCTGGTCATTCTCCCCAACATCTTATATTCCATGCAGTTTTTTTACAGGGCTGTGCTTGATTAGGCTTCAATATGAACAGGAAAGGACATTTAGTTTAAAAGGAATTTATTTGAGTCCTCTAAAAATATTTAACCTTTAACCTTGCGAAATGTGGCTTTAAATAAATCTAACACAGAAAGCTAATAAACAGCTATTAATACATACAACATGCATTACATCAGTTTTTAAATATCTTTGTGTACTAATGATTATTGCTAAGACTTGTTTACATACTGTAGGAAAATCATATTTTCTCATCCTTTCTTTAATTTTTCTTCTTTAAATTCGTGCTAAAACAGGTCAGGTCAGGGAAAATTGCTTACAGATGTTAAGGGGCACTGCTGGACAAAACTACTTTCCAAGCTTATTGTATGATATTTAGTTCAAATGTCAAATTAGTTGAATGAAACTTACATGATTTTATGAAGAAAAAAGTTTAATAAAACTAAATAACGTAGAGTTTCCTAAACACTTCCTCCATTGGCAAGCACAGTCCTGCCACCAAACCAACACCATTTCTCGCGTCAGCATTGCTGGCAAGGCCAAGATGCTAAACAAACCTTAAGTAAATCAATCTAGAAATAGATACCTTTTCAAATTAAAGTACATTTAAAGGACTATTCTCTCTGTGTTCTAACAGACCCTGTTGTGCCTCTCCCCTCACATGCACTACATTAGCAGCGACTGTTTGAAATAACGACCAGAACGGCTGTGACTCTATCCACAGCAGGTATACAGTTACACATCTGATCTGCATTTTCTTTCAAGTCAAAGCCATTCTATTAAACCCCTGCTAAACTGAAGGGTTCAGCACATTTTCAGATCTGCAGACACATTGTGCAATAACAATGTGCACACTACATTCAAAGTGTAGTCGAATGGGTGGGGAACAGCATATGTTTGAGTGCTGCTTTTGTTTTGGGAAAGCATTAAGTCATTTTCTGGCCGACCCTGTGGCTGTTGAGTTGGTTGAAGTGGTTAACCCCGCTCTGTGGTCCTGCTTTTGTCTGTGTTTATGGGGTATTTCAGCGGGTTGACATTGTTTTGTTGTATCTTTCACAAGACAAGTTCCCTGGTTTAAGTCAACCTTCATTTCCTTCCTTATTGCCTATTGTTTCTTTACTCTCTCACTTGGTTTTATCTATTTTTGTGTCTCGGATTTGGTTAATTGGAGTATCTGTGGTTGTCTAGCCTCTACAATAAAATGATGTTTCTTTAATTCCTTCAAAACCACATCTTTATATCTGTGAGATATATGCGGATGTTTTTTCTTCAAGTAAATCGTCAGTTACATCTGCATATTATTAAATGGTACTGCATTTATCTCTCTAAACAAAATCTTATTAAATATAGGCTAGTGATTTCAAATATTTATTTCTTTTGTTTCTTGTATTTTTGGATTTAGCTTCTAAAATGTTAGCTAAACAAATAATTCTTTAAGACGCAATGACTTGTTATGGCCAATGATGAAGCGTAACTGTAAATAAATTTGCTTTTTGAACTTCATAAATTAGAAAGAGCTACTTTAAAGAAATAGCTCATCCAAAAATGAAAAGTGTGTCATCATTCACTCACCATAATGTTGTTCCAAGCCCATATGACTATCTTTCTTCAGTGGAACATAAAAGAAGAAATATGACTTGTGCACTGTATTCCAAGCCTTCTGAAGCCTTTATTAGCTTTGTGTGAAGAACAGATTGAAATGTAATTTATTATTCACTGAAAATCTTTACATCTGCCCTAGTTGTCACTGGCACGTTTTAGAGAGAACAAAACGTATCTATTCTAACGATCCAGTTCACAAAATCTGACTTATTCATGGACTGATCTAGTTTTAACTCTTGAAGGTGAAGAATTTCAATTAATAACTAACATTTTAGTCTATCAATCACACAAAGCTATGCTCAGAATCTCCTTTGTGTTCTACAGACGCAAGAAAGTCATAGCAGAGTAAATGTAAATGATGACCGAATGTTTATTTTTGAGTGAACTGTCACTGCAGTTGTTCTTTTTATTGTTGCTATCATCAGGTAATTGCAGTTTATCAGGCAGATGATTAATCCAATGGACGCTGAGGCTTTGGGGACCTCTTGCTGTCCGAACACCATAGGAAAACTCATAATGCAGCCAGAGTAAATGTTTTCAGTTGCATCCTTGCCAAGTCTACTCTGTCCCCACAGCATGTCCAGGTTGCTCTCGTTAACAGCCTCACGGTCTGTTTGTGTTGGCCCAGAACACATTTATAGTGGAAATGATGTATATATGTGGAAGGTGAACCCTGAGACTTATAAACACACTGAAGCTAGCATGTAAGAAAAGGCTACAACGTGAGAAATGGGAACATTTACGCCTCATTTTCACGTTGATTATTTAAAATTTTATGGACCATTCAAAAACTTATTTGGATTTGGGCTTTGAACTGTTGCCGTGGAGTAATGTGACTATGTGAATCTGATAATCGCTCTTTTGTGATGCTCTGAAAAGACAGACCATCCCCTCTCTAAAAGAGGCTTACAAATAGCTAACAATAAATGTTGTCACCAATTGTGGAATTGGAATTGACCCTCTGTTGGATGAACTGAAGGATTAGTGAACTGGAGGAAACAGCTGTGTGGTTAGCCCTGACCGTGGCAAGACATCATTCTTCCACCACATCCAAGTCAACCACAGTGTTAACTGCCGCTAGTGACTAGTTCCTGAACTGAACATTTGTTTTAAATTCCAGATTAAAGGGTTAGTTCACCCATAAAAGAAAATTCTGTCATTAATTACTCACCCTCATGTCGTTCCAAACACATAAGACCTTCATTCATCTTCAGAACACAAATTAAGATATTTTTGATGACATCAGAGAGCCATCCAACCCTACATAGACAGCAAATACAACTGAAATGATCCCAGATCCAGAAACGTAGTAAAACACCATTAAAACAGTCCATGCAACTGGATCAACAAGAATACTTTTTTGACGTAATCAACCTTGTTTAGATCCGGGAGAGAAAAACACACATGTAGGTAATGTGGTTGTTTACGTCTAGTTGAAGGTACGCTTTGTGATACGTCTTCCACCATTTTAGAGAGTAATGAGAAGAGAAGAATAGTAGAGTTAAATGATGTTATTTTTGTTTTTATTGCACAAAAACGTATTCTCGTAGCGTCGCAAAACTTAAGTTGAGCCACTGATGTCACATGTACTGTTTTACTGGAGTTTTTACTATGTTTCTGGATCTGGGATAATTTCAGTTGTATTGCTGTCTATGGTGGTACAGATGGCTCTCTGATATCATTAAACATGTCTTAATATAGGTCTTTTATATATAAATAAGGTCTTAAGAGTTTGAAACGACATGAGGGGGAGTAATTTATATGATAGAATTTTCATTTCTGGGTAAACTAATCCTTTAACCTGCTTAAAAAGCTTTTACATTGTGCATTTGGTCATTTGCATTTTGCATATATCTGCTCTATTCATTGCCTTTTTGTAGTATAAGTAGCTAACATGCTAAAGCTAAAAGCAACTTTGAAATGAGAGGATCAACTGAAAAAAGGCGAATGGTTTCATGTAGTGTAATAAAAAAACTGTGCTTCATTTAACCTTAAGAAGAAGGCCTTAAGAAGAAAGTGTACATCATGTAATGATGCTTTGAAAATCCTCAAGTTACCTCGTAATTGCATGCTCCCTGTTCCATTCGATGAGGCTCTCCACTTGTTTCTGTGTTTACGTATTTCCTGCACTTTACAGGTATAGTTGCCTCCGTCCTCCAGGGACACATTCAAAATCAGCAAACGGTAGATCTGACCGTCCATTTCTTCCCAAAAGTGGAACTTGCTCTGGGGAAAGCGTTTGCTGTAGTTGCCATAATATTTGCTCTTCTTCATGCCCATCCTGACCACGAGGTGCTCGTCTTCAGGGGTGGGGAAGTAGAACCAGCGCAGTACCAGGGCACTGCTGCTTCTCTTTCTCTGAGACACTAAGCAGGATAAAGTGATGTTGTCTCCCTCCATACACATGCTGACTGGCCCAGGGGTGACGGTCACATTTAGAGCTAAACTCAGCTCTGGGAAATACATGGAGTAAAAAGAATAAAACATGTTTAGACTCTCTCTGTGTTGTTGCTGCTGATGTAATATCTGTTTAATCATGATTTAAATGTGTTAGAAAAAAGAGAATAAAATAGATTTTGATCATTAAAAGAACACCAAGGAGACTTAAAATTACCATTTTATTTTTACAAATTTTTAAATATACGAAAAATATTAGTTTTCCTGTATATACAGTAGAACCTTTTACACCTCAAAAAGATGAATTCAAAACTTTTCTGTTTTTGCAAATTAACTCTTTGTGTATGTATTTACAGTATAAATAATATAAAATATAACGTTATATTTTAAAACATTATAGTATTTCAGTTTCATCAGTGGTATTTCCTATTTTGGCTCAAGTCTATGACCCCTAAAGGGTGTAAAATATCTGAATGTATCTGGGCTTATTATGCCGTGCCAAACAGAAACTACAGGTGGAAAACATTTGTCTGCCTTCTTGAACTAGAGGATAGAGCAGGGAACACGACAACATGATTGTATCCAGCTGTTAAAAGCCTTTGTCGTGTTTATGTTGTGTCCAAATTACTTGAGTCCCTCGGGGGTCAACCGGGGGTCTGTTTTCAATGCAAAAACCACTTCACAAGATAGATTTAAACATAAAAAGTCTCACAATAATTAATAATGCTGAATAAAACCCTGACCTGAAAATGTCTAGTTGCTGAGACTGCTCAGAACAATGCAACATTTTGCAATACGTTTTTGCACAAAAGAAAAATACATACATTTATTGTAAAATGAGGTCAGTGAATTACAGTTTTGTTAACTTAAATTTTTTAAGCATGCAAAATAGTTTTTATGCTGCAGTTGCATGTGTAACAAATGTGAAGCTGTTGTCTGAAAAATCATCTCACTGATCATGTACCCCTGAAAGCAATTTTGCAAGTTGTTTCGTCATTGCATATTAAAAGGCCAACATAAACAGACAGTCTTACCTCCAATAAAAGCTCTAGTCAGGAGAACTATCGCAACAGTGGAGAGCTTCATTTTGCAGACCCGTAGGCTCCATAAACCCAACTAAACGTCAAGAAAAGAAAGGAGTCCCTGGGATTTTCTCTCCTTTTCTTTCTCTTTCTCCCTCTCAGTGTGTGTGTGTGTGTGTGTGTAATCTGAAACAGTGCGTGCTCTGTTCCCAGTTAGAAACACCCCTCTTTCCCAGTCTTTCTTTTTTCACCCTCTCTCTTTTTCTTTTTCTCTTTCTCCATCCTGTAATCACTCCCCCTGTTAAAAGTACGTAGGAAATGTCATTTCCTGAGAGAACCTTTGGAAGCAGAACAAATTTTCAGCTGGACCTACAGCATATTAAAAGTATAGGAGTCGTGGCCAGGTTTTAGTAGCATTTACATCCATAAGTTAGATAATGTGTGAACTGGACTATCACAAAGTGTAAAGAAATTGTTTACATGAAAATGAAAATAAATGTTGATCCAAACTCATATAACTTTTGTCCTTCTGGTAAACTTTTAATGTTGCGTAGTGTAGTTTATTTCTTCCATATAATTACAGTGATCGTGACTGAGGCTTTTAAGCTTTAAAAAAAACTCTACAAACTCTACTATACTGTACATATTTTCTACTAAATATATAAATGCTTTGTGTAGCAAACTGACCAAATGCATTAAAGAAATGCACAATTTGCATTCTATGAAAGAAAAAAGTCATGTTGGTTTAAAAAGACATGAGGATAAGTAAATGATGACAATATTTAAACTTTTGGGTGAACGATCCTTACTTTGAATCCTAAAAATATGGCCTCTGTCTGGAGTCGTAATGTAGTTCTCTGTCTCCAGCGCACAGTTCTTGTCCACCCATCTCGTGGTTTGAAGCATAATGGTTTATTGGGTAGGGTAATGTGCTGAGCTAGTGGTTTCTCCTACTGACAGCTGCTGCCAAGAGGAGTTGAATTACACAATGTGCTTATATATAGCAACAGAGTATAGGACTACAGCTTAACACGTGTCCTGCCAGTGCAATACTTTTGTTTTTAGCATTGTTTAGGGGGAAAAAAAATCTTTCCATTATTCTGACTGAATCATGGAAGAATTTAAAGCATGTATCGCATGTTGTAATGGAGACAAAGCCTGTTGTGAATTACAAAATTACATGAAAATGGAAGTTATCAGTAAACTTCGATACTGAATCAGTCGCTTTCATAAATCAGATGTTTCACATTTTTCAAAGCATTTTGCAAAGTACAAGCTACATGATCAGATTCTCAGCAGTCTAAACGACTAGGAATTCTGTTGTAAACTGTTTTCTGTTTGCTACAAATGCTACCAATTATCTTTTAGGACTGTCTCCAACTACTGATTACAACAAGTACATAAAGGATTGTATTTAACATCTTTGGCTGCAATTAAAATGGCATACTAGTATGTATATGCAATTTGCTATATTGTTGTTTCTTTTGCAAAAACATGTGAAATGGAATTAGCATCTACTGTAGTTATCATTCTGAAAAGAGGTATAGTTACTGTTACTTAAATAACGAAAACAAAACATAAAAAAAATCACCATACCACATAATACTGTATTGAAAATGCATGCATAAACTTGCTGTACATACTGTATGCTGCAGAAATAGCAGTATAATTTAAGGCTCTTCCTAAAAGATATTAGACAATATAAAAAACAGTAGTGACACAACTTTTTTAGTAAAATTACTATTTTTTCAAGCTCTTTATCTGGTTTTTCATTGCACAACAACTTCTTTGTTTTCTAATTAACCAGTTAATCATGCCAGCAAAATGCAAGAGAAGCTCAATTTATTTCGAAATAATGACATACCACATTCATTCCAGCTATCAGGACTCTACACTGACTCCATGTGGCTACAACACAGAAGATGCCAGATCCTCCCACATGAATTCAACTATCGCTTATTTCATGTTGCCCTTAGATAACGTAAGAGACAGTGATTCTTTCACTTATTCAATTACAGTTTTAAGACATTGCCCACCCGCAGACCTGACTCCTGCAGCGAAATCATGCATTTCATATCAGAGTAGATTAAAAGGGCTCATGGAGAGAAGCTCTCAGTCAATCAGTAAGTGGCTTGTTAATGTAATACACGAGTCAGCGGGAGAGACGGCACAATAACACACACATCACATCAACAGCATCTTAGCTAATACAGGAGCCTCGTGGTCTGGCCTCTACTATGGACATCTCGGGTTTGGTCAGTGCTGGGTACAGTACGGTGCTTGACCAACCTCCACAGATACCTCTTAAAGTTTTAAATGGGAGTCGAGGACCAGGGGAAATCAAAAAGAGATGCTCTCTCATATCTCTGGTATATGTAGCATCTCGAGGGAGCTCTTGTTAAACTCATTTGGGCCACTCGCAAGGCAACAAAGCAACACAAAGACACCCTTCCATTAAATCACTCGCTCAGTTTGTTTGTTTATTGGCTCTGCCATTAGGGCAAATTATTCTCAGTTAATTGGTTTTATAATTATACCACTGGATATGCAGAGGACCAGCATTGTGGCTCTCTAAAAAAGACCCAGTGTGGAAATGGGACTGTTTAATGACCTGGATTATTTACATATTATAGCTTGTTGCTGTTCCCCAGTATCGGTAAAGCGTGATGTAAATTTCTGGGAATAAAAAAAACACTTGTATCATGATTTTTGGATGTCAGCGATCATAGTTTGAAGCTACTGCTGAAATACTGTAGTAGGTCCAGTGCATCAGCATTTAAAAAAAGCCCATAAGACTTGAGTTCAAATAAAAAGTGCAGCATTTTAAAGGTATCTGTCACTCAGAATTCATCACAATTTTGTTTGTTTTTTCTTGTAAAAGCATGCAAGGGAAGATCTATTGACATTTTCATTCAAATGACTGTGAGGTTTTAATAAAAAGAGACAGAGCAGGCCCCTCAGGAGGGAGTCATTTAGCTCAAGCTTTATTCAGATGGGGGCGGTGGCTGATTAAGTCACAGACCAGCTAATATCCTTGATACAATCAATATCCGAGAACATTACAGGCGCCATAAGAAGAGCCATGCATTGTTTTCTCTCAGCGGCATTTTGTAAATGAGCCTGGGAGCAGTGACGTTATTCTAATGCTTGATAGCCTAAGTACTTTCAGTGACTGTGCTTATTGACTGTGTTATTATAATTTGCCTTTGATACACACAGACTTTATAACTTTATGAAAACTACTGTCATTTCAATTAAGATACAACAACTCCATCACAATTAATTTTGTTTGTATTATGTTGACTTCATGTGACAAAATGATTACCACATTCTCCCTTTCTGGTTTCCCATTGGTTAGATAAATAGATAGCCTCACCCTTAATCCCATGTCATTGGTAGAACCAATGTTTCTGTTTGCAATAGCTGTTTGTCCTGCAAATTAATCTAAAATATAGCCTGGCTTCCGCGACTTTAAAGCTCATAGGAGCTTAGTCTGGCCAAGCTACCTTACTACCCGCCTTCTGGGAG
>JAUMHR010000063.1:13584332-13599163 GCA_032361145.1 Enteromius fasciolatus | reverse complement strand
CGTCCATCAGATGCCTCTGTATACTACTGGACGAATCTACAACCAATCAGACCACTCATTCTGATGACGTACAGTATACGTAGCGACGGAACCTGAAGACACCATAACCAATTGTAGCTAGCTTCTTTAAAGCAGTAGGAAAATGTCTTTACTTACTTTAATTACTTTTGCTCGTTTCTCATTGGTTCCCATTTTTTTGGGAACTGAAATGCTCCAAAACGGCAGCTTGGCCAGACTAACTTTACTCGCGATATGAATGTAGCATCAAAGGAAGTATGGGCGGGCCCAGGCTATCTAAAATATACATTGTATGATTGTTTTTGTTTATTATTGGTAGACTTATTTTTTCACCTGCACACACGGCCGGATCAATGCACAGGCTTTATATGGCTTCAGCCTAGGGGGCCCCCAATTGGTCAAAAAAAATTAAAAACTTAATATCCATTGGATTAAATTAAACATTTAAATAAGCGGACACTGATTGGGTGAGGCAAATCCGCCTTCAGTATATAAACGTCAGACGCACGTTCAGTGTTGCCAATTTAGCGACTTTGTCGCTAGATTTAGCGAATTTTTAGACCCCTTTGGCGACATTTTTCCAAAAAAGCGGCAAACGAAAAATCTAGCGACTTCGTGGACAAACCTCAGCGAGTCTCCGGTATTGCCGCGCACGCGCGAGTTCTTGTTTTCACAGCCCGCGCTGTGCTTGGAAGAGACCACTCTACCCTTTTGTGGGGTTCAAGAGCAGACATGCATATATAATATAACAGTGCAGTACCCCTCTGAGCCCCCTTAAATCTTGTCTACACATGATAGTGATATTTACTCTGAAATATGTAAGAGTGTACAATAAAAAAATATCTATATAAAAATGTTGGCTTTGTGCATACTAATGTAGCCATCTCTCTTGTTTTCAGCTGCTAGGCTCATGTTGTTTTGTTAAGCTGAGGATAATGAATTACTCAGTATCAGGCAGTGCTGTGAACTACAGCTGTGAGGAAGTAGTGAGTAAGGGTGCAACAGCTCTGACGAGAGCTTAGCAACAGAGCTCTAAAGAAGAGCGAGGGCGGCCCTGCCGCTCCATATGTGAGTGTCCATCACCTTTACACACCAGGCCCTCCGCTGCAGCCAAGACTCCTGGGAAAGAGCTCACTGCACCCATGTCCTATTATAGCAGTGCATGGCTGCAGAGTTAAGACTGGCGTGAGACAGGTTGACATCAGGGGGACATTTAAAAAAATTGATTGACTGAGAGGAGGAGGAGGAGCCAGCTCAAAAAATACCCCTCCTATTGTGACCCTTCTATTACCCCATTTTATTACGTTAACTGGCAACAGATACTGTCCAGTTTTCTTAGATTTTAATAACTGACAGTTACTGGGCTGACTGACTCTGTACTTGTTTTATATTAAGTACAATTAAAAATCGGGGTAAAAAAGCCTACTGAAAGGACATGTTTAACTCTTAAAATCCCAAAGAGGGATCAGATCATCTGTTGACGAGTCTAAGGCACGGTTCAGCCAAAAGAAGTGAGTGACACTTGTTAGTGAAGCAAGAAGCTATTTTTACACCATGGGTACATGTTCATCTGTTAGATGCATGCTATCCACCACAACAACTCCACAAGTGGATGCATGTTATGCTACAAACAACAGGGTTTTTTTTCTACTGGCATTGTAACCTTCAGTGGTGCTTCAATGTAATTTTGATTATTAAGGCCTGGCAGGGCACAATTATTACACGCTTGGGTTTTTTTTCCATCTACTTGACACTTGACACCACATGGTTATTCCAATACGTGTGCTGTCCAGCTCGATCGTCTCTGCCTGATGCTACCTCTATTTCAGCGTGTTTCTGCTTCTGAACCATCGTTGCTTTAGCCCTGCAGGGGCCCTTGTACAAAGTGGCGTTTATGTATGATCAATTTTAAGGAGAGCCCAGCCAAAGCATTGTTGGAAGAGATTTTGTTTTTGCTGCACATATGCAACGGATAAGGAATAACTTCTTTCTTAAGCATGAAAAAAATACTCCACTAAAACATGAGATATAAGAGCAAAAGGTAAGAAAAAAGCAAATTGTGAAATTGTGTTCAGATTGTTATGTGAATATAGTTTATGCTAGGTGTTAAATTGTGCTTCAAATATTTTTATCTTATAGTTTCTAGAAATATGTAATTGAACAACATGAATTATGTTATTATATGTTGATAAGAGTACTATATACTAAGAGTACTACTATACAAATAATTAAAAAATAAATTTTTTAAAGTGACAAAAGAAATTGTCATCGTAAACAAATTAATTCAATTGATTTGTGATTTATTGATTTCTAATGCAGTTGTTTTTAAGTTTTGTTGTTAAGTTTTGTTTATCTAGTTTTAATAAAATGTACATTTATTGTAACCCTACCTATTTATTATGTTTTCATACTACTAAGCAAGGATGTAATTAAATGTAAAAAAGAAATAAATAAAAAATATAAATAATAAATAAATGTAAATATTTAAGAATTTATTTTTGTAATATTCGTAATATTCGCTATGTGTCTGTGGTGATTACAAGCCTTGTATGAAAGTAGCATCAGTAATTTTAACTGCTTTGTGAAGACAGGACAGGCAGGGACGACAAGAATAAAAGACCAATCAGCCTCTGTAGTTTACTTAAGTAAATAAAATAAATGAACAATATATACACACATATACTAGATCAAAACCAAGAAAAGACATTGTATTCTCACTGAAATGTCTTGCATGTTTCAAAGGACCAGAGGAATTTATTTTTACTCGCGTGTTTAAATTTGTAACCACACTGCTGTGCGGGAATTATTTATAGCTATTCCCCAGTAATTAGCAAAGAATCTAGAAATAATTGCCATTACCTTTGTCATACTGAATACTGCTCTGCATAAAAGGCAAAATATTAAAAGAAACCATATTTAATTATATTCAGTTTTCGCAATGCTAAACATGCCTTTTGTAATATGTAACATTAAAATGCATAAGATGAACAATTCTACCTGCTTATAAACATACTAACATTACCTAATATTTGATGTAATGAGTAAACCAAATATATAACTCTGCCAGTACTAACGTTGAAGTCCATGTGCAGAGTGTTCCAGTGGAACCCATTTTAGCATGCAAGCCAGTGTCAGAGAAGGTTAATATGGAATCCTGTGTAAGAATGGGAAGCAGTTTCCTTCTCTAAATATACTTCACGTGATGTATGCAGTATGCAAGGCAGAGGTGCAGCTTAATTCACATATGATCAGATTTAAAGGTCAAAGACAGTTTGGATGTCACACTTCATGATAAAATCTGAATTACTAGACATCTGAATCACTCACCAACAGCAGTGTGATTCTCAAGTCTCTGTCAAAAACTACAGTGAACTACAAGTTTATGACATCTTTGGTACTTTTACAGGAAAGGAAGGCATTTTGATCACCTCTTAGAAGGTGAACTACTTAAATGCAAGACACCCTGCGTCAGCCATCTCAAGACTGACAGGGACAACTGTGCCCTGTCCATGAGAGCGAGCGCTTGAAATGGGCTCCCTGGAAAAGCGCCACACAGGTCAGCGGGCAAGCATGCAAGGACACCGCAAATACTCTGATGGCCTCAGTGACACTTCCAGCAGCGGCAGCTTTATGGACGACACAGACAGGGAGGTGAGCAACCTCACCGATCGTGCCTTCAGGAGCCTTTGCATTGGAGAGGAGGCCATTTACAATGACTCAGAATTCTCCTCGTCTCCTACTGAGCGACATAAGGCGTTTGCAGAGGAAACCCAGCAAAATACAATCTCCCATGAGGCATTTTCATACAGCGTTCAACAATATGGTGAGGCAGAAGTACAATCTGAGATGGCCTCAACATTCCAGCATTCCTATGTGGATGTAACCCATCAGGAACAGGCTTTTAGAGAGGGAAGCTTGTCTTATATGAACAATGGCTCCAAGGAGGTGACGTGGCAGCAGAGCAGGAGCACATCCAGAGTGTCATCTCTAATCAAAGCCTTTAGTTCAGGGGAGTGTTACCAAGACAGTGGGACTTGTGACGTTATTCTGGCAAGGGATAGGTATAGAGACTTTGGAAGTGAATCATGGGACAAATCAGCTATGCTAAGCATCCAGAGGGAACTCTTTGAGTTCTCTTCAGGATACCAGCAGAATTTTAAGTCAGGTCCATTTCAGTCTTACAGAAACCATTTTCACACATCCGACGTGGCTGACGCAGTGGCACAGCTGGACACAACAGTCCAGATGAAATCTTCGAAAAGTAAGTTCAAGGCACTGAACTCTACAAACAGTTTTTTCCATAGTGAATTCAGTCCCTTCCAGCTTTGGGAAGAGTACAACAGGTTCTCTTTTCAAAGTGCAAATGTGTCAGGGTTTATGTCAGCTAATGAATTCCCACGATGGTATGATTCTCCCATTTACAAAGAGCTGAAAGACAACCACAGAATTCCAAACTCTCCGTGTGAAAGTAGGAGCTTCAATCAGAGACAAATTCAGGACGTTGTAGCTAGCCAGCGCTCCAGGTCCACGGTTGTCCAGAAAGCCTCCGCGGTGGAGAAGAGATGTGAATCTGAGATGACTTCCAACTATCCACCTTGGAAGAAAAACAATAACTTTGTAAGGAACAAACTTCCAGGCAACCGGCCCTCCACAGTCTCGCCAACTAATCAGAGAACATGCCTGCAGGATTCAAATTTGTTTACCAATAACAAAGTTACACATGAGTTAGTGGTTGAGAGCAACTTGCCTAGCAGCGTGACGCCATTCAACATCACCCAGCTCCTCACACCAGTTATTCACACAAGACAAGAAACCGAGACGTCTGAGATCCTGCAGTTTGCACACACTCCTTCTGTTTCTGATTATTCTTCCCAGGGTGAAACTGACCCTAAACTTCAGACTGATGTCAAACATCTGCGTGACAGCTACAAATCTAAAGCTTCAAGTCTTCTGTTTAACCTCAAAGACAATCGAAAAAGAGTCAAGAGTACGTACAGTCCCACAAGATTTAAAGGGGTAGAAATAACCGATCAAAATAAGCAGACCTCAAAGCTGGAGGGCCGAGAATCAAGATTTTCAGATATATTTGTATCCCAAGAAACTGCTCAGGAGAATTTGATTGGAACGGATGCACAAGCTGCGTGTGTCAGAACTCAAGAACCCAGTGTAGCGCCTATCACCCCTAAAGATTATACAGATGGCTTTGAATCGTATGATAATTTGACACTAACTTTACCTCAAAATTACAAATCGTTCCGTGGAAGTTCAGAGAGTCACTCTCCCAGCACAAATCTGCTGGCCAACACAGAGCTCTCAACACGCAATCTTTCAGCACAAGAAAAAACTTCAGAAGGTCAATTAATAGACATCAACAGTGCTTTTAATCCTGCTAGACCAGAAATAGCAAATGTGCTTCCAAAGGCTTACCTACCGACACAGTCTCTGCCTGCTCAAACATCTGAGCAATACGCCCAGAGTAATACCGAAAATCAAAAGGATCAAAGAAAGGACTTTGAAAGAAAAATATTTACTGAAAACAGACAAAATGAGGCTTGGGGCCAGATTGGTTCAGTCAAGGAAACAGACGGTAGATCTGAATCACGGCCATTTAGAGGAGAAATAGCAGCACTGATTGAGATGGACAAACAGAGAAAGGCCACCGCTAAGCAATATTTTGCCAATGACAGCTATTCTGTTCGAAAGGAAACATACATGCAAAAAGTAAATGAAGATATTAAACTTGGTCGGCTTGCAAAGGAGGAAGAGAAAGAGGTCAGGGAAGATACAATATCACCCAAGAAAACATCTTACAGTGAAAAATCTATACATGACAGTCAATTAAACAAATTTTCTAATGAATCTTACGGAATACCAAAAAACAGTCTCCAGAACAAAACATCTCCTGTAATAGATTTTTATGGTAGTTTACAAAGCTTCAGTTCCAAAAATGATTTTGTTAAAGGAGTACTAGAGCAAAATTCTTCTTTTAATGCCATGGCGACACAAAATACATTTGATCAAAGAGTTCCTGCACTTTTAAAAGACTATAAAGGTCAAAAGAATGAAGGATTGCTCTCTTATCAGCCATACAGATATGAGACTAACAAACAGTGGCACATGTCATCAACAAATGAAGATAGACACAAGGAAAGTGGATGGACACACAAACAATCAGAGTTGATTGAACAATCAGGTGCCAAGAGTTATCCAAGCTACGATACATCAAGTACACTTTACTCAGTTCAAAATGAGTTTTCTGCCAACAACGGTGCACCAAATTCTGCTTTGCAGGATAAAGTTTCAGTCGCCCCAAACATTGAAACCTCACATCAAAATAATACAAGTTTACCATCTAAACAAGAAGACAGATTCAGTATTAATGATATTCTTTCCGTAAGAGACAATGAGCAAGCAAGAAGGTTAAGAGATAATACATTTGTTTTGGCTAAATCAGAAAACCCACAAACTCCAATTAAATTTGATACAGCTGAAAAACTATCCATAACAGAGCCTGTAAAAGAGCAAGAACAACAAGGTTACAAAGTGCAGGACATGACAAGTCCATCACCTGGTTATATGAGAAGGGATTTTCAAAATACAAATGAAACAGATACTAGCACTGACAGAAAAGACAGAACAATGAGTAAAGATACTGACAAGGTCACAACTAGGGTGCTTTCTTACAAGGAAAGAGGCCAAAGTAAACAAGAAATACTGACATTGAAATTAAAAGCACATGCCCAAAAGGAAATATCAGCAATTAAAGAAAAGGAACTTGCCAAACAAGGCATTCTAGCTAGAAATTCAACAAAAACAAGAGGGACTATCAATAATGATGGCCAAGAAGGCCATTGTGTAAAGAAAGAAATCACAGCAGACAAGCTGAATCATTTGTTTCAAGATATTACTTATTCCAGTGTAACCCAGTACAAAGAACAAATTAAATTGCACGATCATCCCAAGAATAGATCTCCACCATCAACGGAAATACAACCTCTTCATTTTGAAGATAATCAGAATGCAGTCTCAGAAAAGAAGGACGAGAATGTAAAATATAAACCTTTGGCTATAGAAAGGCAGAAAGACAAACATCCAGTTGATGATAAAGAGATGAAAGAAACTCTCAACAGAAGAGCAACAGTGGAAAATAATGTCCATAAAAACTACCAGCCATCCAGAATCTCAGAAGATAAACAAATTAGTGTGACAAGCTCAGAGGATGTAAACACTAATCAGGAATCGACAAAACAAAGTCATGAAATGTCACCGGATGACTCAATGTCAGGTCGTTTGACAGCTGCAGTCAAGACCTATAAAGAGAAGTACACTTCCCATAATCCACCTGCACTGCAAAATGAAAAACAAACAATTCAGCATGATCAGAAAGAAAATCTGTATGGAAGTAGACAGAGTCAGTATACTACTTCTGAAAAAGCTGTGATTAAACCTACTGATATAATCAAAGACGACTTGCATATTACAAGCATTGAAACTACAAAATCAAACAGTGATTTGAATAAAAATACTCTATTGGGATTGGAGAAAAACACACCCAGAGTTGAAGAAGCTAATGTACATCTCAAAAGTAAGATTACTGCTGCCGTGGAGCAGTCTAAAAATGAACCAATCAAAAATAGCTCTGAGATTACATCTAGTCAACTGACATCCTCATCAAGTGACATGAAGTTTAAAAATGGAATTCCACCTGCTAAACGACTAATGGAACCTGCCAAATCAGAGCTCACCTCAAACCTTCAAACCAATGCCCTGAATGTAGAACCTGAGCAGCTTTTAAATAGAACCTACAAACACAATTCTGGGGTCAATTTAAGTTCAGATTCATCCTCAAAAGACAATACAGTCAGAATGAACTCTGGACCAGTAAAGGACCTGGCCTCACAAAAAACCAAGGAGCCAGAAATACTAAAGCCTTTTAACATTGATGATGATGGACAAGTATTAATAAACAAACACAATGTAACAAAGGACAATGACTTGGCTAAGCAACAGAACAAGACTCACCAAGTAAAGGCTGTAGAAACTACCTCTCTAAACCAAATAGTGGAGAGTCAATCAAAACCAGAAACAGACAAACAATCACTAACACAGAAAGCTTCAGCTGAAGCAAAACAAAGCTGTCAGCAAAAAGACCTCCATCAAGATGATGAAAATACAAAGACCCTGTTCTCATTTGATAAGAATGAACTCCCTAGAAACCATCAGAATATGTCAAGAATAAAAGATGATTCAGAAGTACCAAATAACAGTCAACAGAAAGAGAAAATTAAAGAATGTGCGAGCTCAAAGCAAGAACAAGGATTTCCCAGAACATTAGAAATATCACATGAGAAAAGCAATCCACAAAAGTCCACAGAAGAGTCCCAAGAAGTGAATCCGACCAGTTCCAAACCCCAAACATCAGCCGAGAATACACTAAAACCAAATGTTTTCCCCCAACATGAAGTAATAGTGGAGGAGGATGCAACTCAGAAGAATAATACACAGCCTGTTTTAACACCGATTGTAGAATCCACCGCTGATACACCAGACGTTACTATTTCTACACCAAGCAATGAGGAACCTAGAGAGGAACCCATGATTTTCAGTATTTGTGTCTCAAGCAAAACAGAAGCCGTTTCAGATGATGAACCCATGATCTATACTATTTGTGTGTCAAGTAAGTGCCATGTTGATGAGCAAGAAAATCCAGCAAACCAAGACGAGGAGAGTTCTGTTGAAACTAAGAAATTTGTGAAGGATGAAAGCTTTTGTGTTAAAAACAAGAGAGTAGAAAATGAACATGATGTTGTCAGACAGACTGAAGTGTCTACAAACACTGAAGAAAAAGAAGACATGATTGGAAAGTGTGAACCGCAGGCAACTACAGATAAGTCAAGCAACACAGAAAGAGTTAGTACATCATATGAGGACCTCTTAACTAAATATGGGTTTTCAGTCAGATATCCTGGTCATGTCACATCAAAACATATGCAGGAAAAAGAAATGGAGGAGACTGACACTCAGCTGTCACACAAATCAATAAATCAAGGAAAGAACGGACCTCTGCTCTCCAAAGAGAAAAGCTCAGATACAACACAAACACGTCCAAATGACTCCAGAGAGGTTTCTAATCAGCAAGCATCGATTAAAAGTCCACCATTAAATGTGACTGAGAGCGAAATCAAGCAAGTGAAAGTGCAACGCTGTGATAATACATTAATAGCTCTTCCCAACAACATGGCTGAAAAGCAACAGAGTAAACGAATCAGTACACCAAAGTTTAGCCGTTCAACAAGAGATGCTACCCTAATACTAAAAGATGTAGAAGATGTCAAACAAGATCAAGATACTCACACTGAACCATCAAGGCAATGTAAGGGAAATGATATTGAGTTGAAGGAGAAGAAAGTTGAGGAACAAGTAAAAAACACTGATAAAGTGCAAAGTCTGAAAATGAAAGGAAACATTCGTGATGCTTTACCTACTTCTACAGAGTCTTCAAAGAAAACTGAGAATGTATCCCAGACAGCTAAACAACCTGCAACAACGGATAATTCAACAAGAGCAAAAATGAAAGAGGTTTTAATGGCCCCCATTTCATCCATGGCAAAGGATGCAGTCAACACTAAACTCACTGAAAGTACAATTCCCGAAATAACGATACCCCAAGCTAAAAAGAAGCTTCAAAAGCTGGAAGGTGAATACAAAATATTTAATGATACTGATTCATTTATGACTCGAAAGAATAAAATACATGGAACAGAAATATTTAGTTCAAATGTTGAGAAAACTGAAACGGTGCAAAAGGCAAAGCAAAGGGATTCTGTAATGGCCATCAAACAAGAATCTGTCTCAGACAAAGATGCTCAAACTCTGCAAAAGAATGTAAAGGGGGATGAGAAAGGAGGGGAGAAAAGGTCACAAGAGAAGTTACAAGTTGAATTTAGCACGAGTAATGAAATTATAAACAGGATGAAGATGGTTTTAAAAGATGGCGCTGCAACACATGTTAATAATTATAGGGATAAAGTTAACAGTATTGGTGAGGATGTGTGTACTGTTGTAAAACAAGACCAGGCCTCTTTTGAAGTCCCAAAAATTCACTTAAAGGACATTAAAGTGTCTACAGAGGAAGTGTCATCAAACAAGGAATTCATGGCAGACCACAAAAACCAACATGAAGTGATAAAGAAGGAAAGTCTGAAAGGAATGAAAATAGCTGGCGTGACTGAACTTATGGGTGAAAAGGGGTTTACAGAGCAAAAGACCTTGGCAGTGAAACCCCTCACAGTCCAAAATCAACCCAAAACTGTGAATAATATAAAAGTGCACGCTGAAATGGCACGTACAAATACACATGAAGTTGGAAAAGACGTCATAACCCATAAGAAAGGCAGTCCAAGTAAATTAGAAAAGACCGAAATTAATCCAAGACAAGGAGCAGTTGGGACGCAAGATATAAAAGTCTATGATAATAAACAACCTGCACTGAACAGTGATAAAAAGAAGAAAGAAAACCTTGTATTAAGTCTGAGTGGTCAAAACAATGGTAATTTGAAAGTTAATGAAAACCGAAGCATCCTCAGAGGAAAGAAAGAAAGAAATGTTGAAGCTACGGAGACAAAACAGTCTGATCAGACTAATGAAAACCAGTATCAGCCAGGAATAAAAGGAAGTGCAAAATATCAACAGGATACAAGGAAAGAAGGTACATTATACAAGACAGAGGCTACTCAGAGGAACAAGAAGGTGACTAGACCAGAAATATCAGCTATTGCAGACTATGCTAGATTGAAAGTTATTTCTGCTGAAGATGATACAAAGGAGCTTGATATATTCCCCAGAATGGACTTCTACAACAATTATGATCAGCCAGTTCATAAAGACTTACATGGAAATGTGGCGGATATAGGGGGAGAATCTAAAAGAGACAATATTTCAATGGAGAAAGTTCAAAATCTCAAGCAAAAATCTTCGCAAATTAAAAAACAAACAGAGAAAGAGACGTTACCTGAAAAACAAAACCATTTGGTTCCCAATACAGTTAAACTAAAATCTGTGTCACTGGTAGCTTCAGGTTCACAAGATGAAGCTGCATCAATGGACACCCAACCAAGAGCTCTAACAACTCGTAAGGAATCAAACACTAAACAAACTTTCATGGAGCACCCAAACAGAGGAGAAAAGAATGACATTTATCAGCCCAATAATCCCCAAAGTGTACCGCTGCAGGCCGAAGGTACAATAAGCAGATCAAGACAAATGACTTGTGACAAAACAACTGAAAAGGGCAGTCTTTCTCATTATGGAAGACAAGAACCTCCTGCAAACTTGTCGTCTTCTGGCACTGTAAGAGTAGCACACAATCAAGTAAACATGACATCACCACCCGGAGAAGAAATGGAAGAACTACAATATTACACAGTGAACGCTCTTGACGCTGAAATAAAGCCAAAAGAAGCACCTGAACCACCTCATCCAAGTCTCAAAATGTCTCAAAACACAGACCCAGCTGGAAAACCAGATGAAGAGAAAAGGGAAGAAAGCTCATTTTTGCAAAGTCTAACAGACTACGGTAAAGTTCATTCAACAGGACCGCGATCCAACTCTTCTTCTCCAGCCATGGGCAAACCCATCATGTTCAGAGTAAAGGATAATACCATCAGAACATCGTCTGTGACCAAAACTGTCAAGCCACGCTTTCACAGGTCATATTCTGAAGACTTCAGGATTGGCTCGCCAAAGGAACACTTGACTGGTTCAGAGAAAGATGAAATTAATCTCAAAGAGTCTACCCCTAACCCTCCACTCTCACATGAACTAGCTATTGCTGCCCAACGGCTCCAAAAATTAAAAGAGACACTTTACAACAACTTGCCCTTAGCAGAACACGCAACAAAACAATCAAAGAGCCATCAGAGAAAGAGCCAACATTTTGAGGAAGAAGAAACTTGTTCTGTCATCAGCACAATGTCAGAGGATGTGGAGAACTGTGCAGCGAGCCTCACAGACGTGGCCAACATAAGTTTGGCTTTCATGCCCAAGCATGAAAGTTACAGAGACACCTACCAAAGGCCTGCATCCGCCTGCTACGAACGACCCGAGTCAGCCTGCTATGAAAGACCAGAATCAGCCTGTAGTGATATAAGGCCACTCGGCAGACCTCCAGTGGTGCCCCCAAAATCTGAAAAAGCTCTTCGGCGAGCACAAAGACTTACAACGAGGCGTATGAAGAAAACAGAGACCCCCAAGATGGCTCCTGAAAATCAAGAACAGCTGGAGCCCAAATCAATCAGAAATGTCTCCATTGGGCCCTCTTCACCTTCAGACATACTGTCAACACATCTAGCAGTACAAGCCTCACCTCCTCTTTCACAATATGACACCCAGCCAAATTACACCCCCCCTACACACAGTATAGTTGCCCAACCTTTCCCTGTGACACAGAGAAAGCTTTTGCAAGACCCGAACTCAGGGCAGTACTTCATGGTGGATGTACCGTTACCAGTTAAGACAAAGACATTTTATGACCCGGAAACTGGTAAATACGTACAGCTGAATGTCCGTCAGAGGTCTCAGGGTGCTCTAACACAGCCAGCATCGTTGGAGATGTTAAATACTCCCTACATGCTGTATCGTGGGTTTCTGCCAATGGCTGCGCCTTCATTACCACCCTTGAGGTCATCATCTGAAATGTCAACACCGGCAGACAACCAGGATACGCTTGAGAGAGGCGGTGAACCGGGTAGACAACATGTTTATTTGCAGAATAGCAGCAGAGATTCCCAGCAATGCCCTGATACGCTGTACGGGTCACATGAGCAAATTCACAATCCATCTTTGTCTGAGGAAAACAGTATCGACGACATAGAAAGACACACAGATATTATAACTATGAGTGAATTAGAGGACTTCGCTATGGAGAGCACATGACAAGTAAAGTCGTTCGTTTAGATAGGTAAATACTGTTTGTACACAAATCTGAAGCAAAATCACTGTATATCTAAGCTATTTAAATGTGACTTTTAAATAAGTTAAACGAGTTCTTAAAACTGTTTTTGATTTGTATTTAAGGATTGCTGATAAATCACGTTGTGTTTTGTAGCTGAGGTGACTGTAATTGTGTTAGGCAGGGGCTCTTTATTGTCAAAAAAGTCAAGGGAAGAACTGTGAAGCATTCCAATTAAAAATAATTTTTCAGTGTACTTGTTTATAAAACAATAAAGACCATGCCCACAGAGCACAGTGTAGATTCAGGAGAAGTATATTTCTAAAGTGACTTTTCAGCGGTTATGCTAAGGCCTTAACTTTAGACCCAGTCAGAATAAATTCAAGCTTTTCCAAGTTTCCCAAATGGCCCACAGTATGCATGAAAATTGTACACTAGGTTTGTCAGGTTTAAAACTCAGTTTAAGGGTACTTGCCATATTAAAACAACTTTTCTCTTGATGTGCTTTGGCAGGTTACATATTAAAAAGGGGTGGTCTGTCTTTACCTTGCCATGGGTGCTGATGTATGATTATGAAATGATTGCCTTATAAACAACTACTTGCAATGTACTACTTTTACAGTCTTTCTGAAACTCATTACGTCATCATTAAAGAAAGATGTGAAATCACAATTTGTTGGCTGGATTGTTGTTTTCTCACACGGATCCCATTGAACAGCTAATGCCTTAATTTATTTCTTTTGAGTGAATTCAGTATCTGCACAATAGACCACTCTAGTGGACAAAGGATGTATTGCACACAGTATGTACAAACTATATTCTCTAATAAATCAATAATTTATGTTACAGATATTTATGTATCAGTAATATCTCTTTGTTTTGGTTTTAAAAATCTGTCTGATAATTAGATTAAAATCACTATTTTCTTTCTTGTGAAATTAGTTATTCCGATGGGCATGATAAATATTCAGCACTGTGTAAGAAACATTTAAGCATAATCAGATCCATTAACAATACGTCTTATCTTTCCCAGTCAAAATAAATATACTGAGTTATTGATCTTTGTTTGTGTAAGTGCAGGCAGCTGTGATAACTGCACAAATGTTGACCGTATCTTGACCTATGCAGGAGGCCCATATCTCAAACAACTGGAGCACCAGAGTTTGGATACGACTTCACTGACAATGTATCATTAATGCAACAAAAGAACTCATTAACTTCATTCAAACAGAATTTGAAACAAAAGATTTGTGTCATTATTTAGTTTAGTTTAGGCTTGCTTGGCCTCTCTCCAGTTAATTTGATGTAACAATGCTTCTCATAATAGAATGAATTACTGCACTGAATAATCAATAATCCACGTGCAATGAATGTTACGAACAATCTTCTAAAAATACTACTACAATAACTCTAAATTACTTAAAACCATCACAGGCCATTTGTTTCTCTGTTTGCGTCCTGTGAGGGAATTCATTTTGGAAAAGAAAAAAAGATTAACAACAGCAACAGTGTCTAAATTGATTTTTCCCCTGAGTTGGGTTTTCTCAAAGTGGAGACATCTTTATCAGCCGATGCAATGTGCACTTACAATAGTGTTTCTATTGTCTGAGAGGAAACTACTGAGGACAGGTCACATATGGAGCAAACATGTTTTAGGTTTAGATATAAGAAAACTGTGATCGTTCACAATTGCCTGGTCTTGGCATTGCTAGATAAACATATTGGCTTGCTCAACATGTATAAACTCAGTGTCTAACTTTCCCAGGGACTGTTCAGCTATTATAAATTAGGGGTGTAACGATTCGCGTATCGTGTATCGTACGATTCATGGTCATTTTCCAAATCATAGTGGTCATCCCTATCT
>JAUMHR010000063.1:13569877-13583035 GCA_032361145.1 Enteromius fasciolatus | reverse complement strand
TACAAATGATCACTTTGATGATTTGGAAAATGACCATGAATCGTACGATACACGATACGCGAATCGTTACACCCCTATTATAAATGATATAAAATTCAATCATTTAAATAGATCTGATACAACATAATTTGCACTTCGATTGACAGGATTAAATGAACACGTGTCTGTCAAACTACAAATGTCAAAATATTTTAAAAAGAAAAACACAATTGCGCAGTGAAAATAAAAATTAAAAGTTGCATAATATAGATTAGAATGACTCTCACTGGAAAATAAAGTAAATATATGAAGTGACTCTCAAAAGCTCTCCAGATTGACCATGTTACACCCCTTCTGACTAGCACCGGTGATATGCTAATGATGTAAAAAAAAAAAAAAATCTACTGGCTAATAAAAAAGGCACAAGCCCTCTTATAATTTACAGAAATAAAACACTCATTGAGTACATTTTTGGCATCTGTAAAAGACTAAACATCATCTTGAAATATTTAGAATGTTCTACTTACTAGTACATATTAATAAATCAACATGTTAATTACCATTTTCACTTAAATTACATTATAAAGATACATGTGTAAATTAATTGGCTTACTTAGTCCGCATGCATACTGGTGAAAACTTTGTCATCCACCTGCCCTCACAGCAGGGTGATTGATGGAAGTGATCAATCTGTCAATCTAGAGGGCGCTGGGAAAATTTTTTTAAATTTTGTATTAGATTCATTGCATTCTTCCGTCTGTTTGCATGTTTTGCATATGTTATGAGGCCTAATAGTAATTCTGCTTATTATATGGAGATGATGCCATACCGGCTAATTAATACTATTACGACCTGATGCTTATTTTTCTCTAAGCTGATTGTATTATAATAAACTAATTTTCTATTATTGTCCTATTTCCTATTTCTAGTTCTAATTTTTTGTTGTTTGCCTAAATATTAATACCATATCTAAATAATACCAAACCGTCACACATATTTTGAACAAAGCATATATTATTATCACCAAACAAGCAAATGCCAAGCTGCGCCGTTTCGTCAGGCAAGACTTTTGACATTATCTGCCTCTGCTTTGTCACCAGGGTGTCACATCATGAATAATTAAATCACTACTTTGTGATAATACATAATTCAGCATCAATTATTAATGCTAATGTGTGTGCAGTTTACTCAATTGTGTTATTGACTATCAAAAGTAATTTCCTGAAAATCCTCAAGGACGAGAATTTAATCAGTCTGGATTCTTTTCGAAGGTAGCACGGTGAAGTGTTCTTAAACTAAGTTGCTTTTCCAATATTGCAATGTGTTTCTTGGAAAACAGGTGCTCATGTTTTACTTT
Source organism: Enteromius fasciolatus (assembly GCA_032361145.1). NCBI lineage: Eukaryota > Metazoa > Chordata > Actinopteri > Cypriniformes > Cyprinidae > Enteromius > Enteromius fasciolatus. The sequence goes on along the minus strand of JAUMHR010000063.1, from coordinate 13,581,699 downwards.
TAATGACCTATTTGATATTTCATTTGCTCCTGAATGACTATTCCTGAACTTAGGATTTAAAACAGTGTTGTTTTGTTTATATTTTATTATATTATAAGCTTAATAACAGCTGAGCTTTGTTGTATGCCCAATGCATAATGTCATAATCAGCACATCATTGTCATGGGATGCATGTGAAATAGCTATGTGATATGAGAAAGTCACAATGTACTTTAAGGTAAATAAATAATAAGACCAGTCATTGCTTCCACTTTGCAGCCCTACCGCTTGTGAACTAATTAATAATTGATCATAGCCAGATGGTGTGAGCAATAGGCAACAGGAGATGTACATGATTGCCTACATGTTTAATTGTTTTATAGAACATGTCAAAACAGGACCAGTGTCTGAACTCTTGCAGTCTATCACGGACGTACAGATGTGATGACAAGAGAGATGCCAGTCGCCATCACATCGGCATGAATTAGAGTTCCCCGGATCGTATCATAAAACATGACAAACCACTTAATATACAGTTCTGTCCTTGATATTATCTTACATATATTATTTCACATTAGTACATTTATATTTCAGCATGGCATATATCTTGACACAATGCAGAATGTCTATCATCACCTGACTTCACAGTACACAAGTCAAACATCAAAGAGGATTGTGAAAAATTAAATAAGTTCACATTGGCAACCAGGGAGTTTTCTTTTACCGCACAGCATGTTCAAAAGTCATTCCGCCACAAAAAACGAATTAAGCGTCAGGCGCCCACATACACCCGAGGAGGGAAAACCAATGGGAAGAATCATGAGTAAAAGTGAACGAGAGGAAAAATTACAGTCGAATTAACAGTTTGACACGTACACGCAAAATACACAACAAGGGATTGCACTTAACACCGTCCTGTGCCGGGTATGTCAGTGCTCTCAAAAAAGAGGCAGCAGGCATTCAATGATTGATTATAAATCCTTCGTCCGAAGTGTGTCCTCAAAATAGGAAAAAAATAAATCAACAAGGATCCTTCATTTCTTATCCGGACCCTCCTTTTGGCAGTGCAGATGTTTGTCTGGAGTTCTCCGTAGTGATGTGATCTTAGAGGTACCGGAGTTAGGACTGGAATCGCTTCCTCCTGCAGAAACAGTGCTTTGGCCCAGCACGACCCCTGGACCTGCTCCGGCCATGGCTGTAGACCCTGCCCCCAGCAGGTTAGCTGACTGCAGCACCGCCTCCGAATGTTCCCTGGCCTTCATCCTCAGGGCTGCGACGCTGGCTGTCCGGTTACTCTGGCACCCATATGGTGGCAGGAAGGACAGGCCCATTGGATCAGGCACACAACAGGAGCACAATGGACTTCCTAATGAGAGCAGAACAGTGTGTCATAATCGGGCAGCTTATGTCCTTTATCATTAGATTTATTTTTTTGACAACACAGGATTACATAGACAACAGAGTCAATAAATTCTAGTTCTGATCTATTTATCTATTGATAACAATATAAAATAAGGTCTCATAAGGTAATGCAATCTATCTGCATTTTTAAATATATATATTAAGAGGCAACAAAATATGATAACAATATACTGTATTTTTATCCACATTTTTGCAGTAAAAAAAAAACATCTCATCATGAAATCCATGCCAAAGGGTAAGATCCTGTATCTTACCTTTTAAAGTTGCCACTTGTGAAAGGGCTTGTGCGTACGTGGCTGTGTTCAGCAGAGTTCCAGGCAGACAAGATGGGAAAAAAGGTCCACCTGAACCCACCACTCTGTTAATACTGTGCATAGAGGAAAGAGTTTGGCATTACATCTCTTGACAAAAACAAACATATATCCTATATGGACATTTAGTTCGATGATCTACACACTTTTGCTGTAGTTCCATTGGTTCTTTCTTATTTCGGCTGTGGTCGACAGGAGAGTGGTTGAGGTTTCGTGCAGGAGGGGTGCCGTCATTCATTTGTTCTTTGCTTCCCTCTTGGTCTGAACTTCCTCTCTCTGTTTTCCTCCACTTTGCTCTTCGGTTTTGGAACCACACCTTAAGAGAAAGCCAGTTTAAAAAAGGTTTAATGAAAATACTGTTGTCATATAAATTTATTTATTCTGCGGAGGGAAAAAATATAAAATTCTGAATAACATCTCTTTTTGTATTACACAGATGTAAAACAAGTCATATGAGGGAGAATACCTGACAGAATTGTGTTTTTTTTTTCCGGGTGAGAACTTCCTCTGTTGAAACCCAGTTTAATATGTCACTTGTTAATTTTGCACCCAGTGCTCATATCTAAAATTTGTTGCAAAATCTAACAAGCCGGTGACTTATTTGAAACTTCACGAGCACAATCGCTGAGCATATGAAGCGAAGTTCTTGTATGCTAATTGAATGAAGGTCATTGCCTATAACAACATTTAATTGAGCAATTTTTCATTATCATTTTTTAATGACTTCCTACTGACAGTCTCCCTGCTTCTGAGAGAACCATGATGAAGTCGTTTATTTCTCTATTTAGTGATTGTTTGACAACATCAGATTCGATTAAGTCTGTGCTCTCTAACGCATTAATCATATTTGAATGGGAAAGGTTGCATAATGCAGCCATATCTCCAGTGCCTGGCCAGCATTGTGCAAAGGTACAATGATGCGAACAAACAAAACGCCACACACATATAGCTGCTCTCTCCACATAATATGACACAACAGTTTACTGGCAGGACAACAATATTCACAATGTAATTGTGGCAACATTATCTCACCCCTGCACCTTCCAGCTAGAAGTCATGATCCCCCAGCACTGAATGCTCCATAATTGCACCATTAATCTCAATTTGCAGTTTGTTCTTAATGCAGCACAAGCCAATTGACACTTTAAAAACGGTCGGCGCCCACTATACTACAACAAAAAGAAAATTTATTTCCTAATAATAATGTAAGTTTAATATCCCTGCATGCTGCGACCGATTCATGTTCAGATTTAATAATAGGAATCGGGTAATCCGATTAGAGAGAAATAATTTGTTTACAATCCCTAATTTACAGCAGCGAATTCCATTATCGCGTCGCAGTCATTGGTTTTAAGCGATAGTAAGATGACCCAGGGGAACAAAAGGGAAACTATTATATTTCCCACAATTAGATCTGAGCTCAGAAGGAAACCCAAAAGCAAATCTGGAATGCAGGAAATTACATACAGACACATTGAATGCAATTACATGTGGCCGACTTGATATTACCGCGGATGTTTTGCAAGGCCGCAGAATATGAAATCGGAGGTTTCAGGTGCACGAGCGCTTTATAACCGAGCAAAATCGTTCTCGGGACGTTTGTCTGCTTGGAAGAGCACCGCATCCTCTGTACATTTGCTGAAACGCGGAAATGGCAGTGCATCTAAGCAATTTTTATACCTTAGAGACGAGGGCAAATTAGTGTAGAACATTACCACTAGTTAATTATGAATGACCGATTAATCAACCTAATCTAATATTCCACATTATGTTGATGTTATTAAAGCGCATCGCGGAAATGACAGAGTGGCTTCATTTACTTTCTTTGGCCAAACGTGCTCGGAGCGCCTTTTTTGTTTGTTTTTTTAGCGTGATGTATTCGTTATATTCCTGACACGGGACAGTGTCTCACCTGGACGCGAGCCTCTGTTAGGTTGATTTTCATAGCCAGCTCTTCTCTCGTAAACACGTCTGGATAGTGAGTCTGTGCAAAAACCGCCTCCAAAGCCTCCAACTGCAAAACAGATTTTACACATTCAGTCATGAATTTATACATTTCAGAGAGAAACGTCTGTTATTCTTTGCGTTTGCTGGGAATGAATCTTCACGCGCAGTGCACTTGTAAAACGCACTAAAATTGTTTAACTGCAGCCTTAAGTTGCAGAAAAGTCATAACACTTTAGCAGACACTTTCCAATTAATGTTTTAAAAATGCGTTACAAATAACAGGAATTATTGAGACAGTTTAAATTGATAAAAGGTTTGTTCAAAGAAAACAGGCCTACATGCTTGCGAGCTCTCGGCCTTTCCTTAACCTATTCATTACATGTTCCCCCATAACTGACACGTAACTTAATTAATGGTTAACCTAAATAAGCAAATGCTCGGTTTTGTTTTACAAATAAAAGAGAAAGTTTACTTCCAGAATGCGATATATTCGCTAAATGTTGTAGCACATGTTTACGTGCGTCTTATCACGGTATAAAAAAAAAGCACACACGCGGGACGTTCATAAAACATAAATAACATAAATAAATTTGAGAACAGTGGTTCTATTTTGTATCCACAGGAAATCTTGCTCCTTGTTGACTTGATACCTGTTGTAAAGTGAAGGTCGTCCTGTTTCTGCGTTGTTTTCTGCGCAGAAAACCGTCATCAAAGTCTCCAGAGGCGTGATTCCCAAACCCATTAGTGTTCACTGTTTAAAACAGTAACGCGACACTTTTTAAACACAACATTTCTATGGAATAAAAATATACATTTTCTTATAGTCCTAAATTAGACGGAAAATATGATTCCTATCGGTTGCCTCTCATTTAATCGTGATGGACTAATTCACGGGGAACAGTTGATTCATTGTATTCATCTGCTAGAGACCTGAATGATCACTTTACACAATGAGAAACCGTGACCAACAAATGCCAGTTGAAAGGCATGACATCTAACATCTGTTCTCAGGCAGACTGCAACAAAAAGTCTCAGCTGGGCGGCTGTCAAGCCTCTCGATCACGTTGCCATGTGGCAAAACATTAAACACCATAAAACAAACCCAAACATAGGCTAATTATGAAGTCACTTTGATTGCGAAATATAATGCACGGCATGAAGATAAATTCTAGCACTATTAAACAGAACGCGCTTTAATTTTCGAAATACGTATAAAATGACAAAGTTAACATTTTAGCTAAAACTCCATTCTTACAAAAGTAATAAACTATACTTACATGTGTTGGTCCTACAGCACTCTCCATCTAACTGTGGAGGACAGTGAAAGTAAAACATGTTTCCGGGTGCTTTGCGAGTGGAGAGAATATTTCAAATAGCCAAGCGTCAGCGAGATGTTCGCCAACTATTACTGCAATCGCACGCGTCTTAAAAAGACAACTTTGAACAATACTAATACGTTTCTGCAACCGATCTGAAAGTACACAAAGTAAAAAAGCATCTGTACCAACAGACGGTCTTTATGCGATCGCGCTTCTCGTGTCTCCAGCTCAACCTCAGCAGAGCAATCGCACTCCCGCCGTCAATCACTGAGCGCTTCAGTTTATCCGCTCGCGCGCGCGTAAGGAGGGAGTGACCAGATGTCTCTGTGACTGTTTAGAGCATGACAACGCTCGCCTTTATAATCTCCCACGTAATTGCAATTAACCAGATTTTCGTTTTCAAGTCATTTGGATAGGTTCTCCACGGCCAACCGGATTGCGCACGTGGTGGAAACGTCAAAATCCTCCAAGGCATTCATACTCCGAAAGTGTAACTTTAGCTCGATGCATGCATATTCCCAAATCACAAACACGCGGGCACAAGCGCGATGCACTTTTTTACACAGTTGCTTTTTATATTAAAAATCTAGATGACTGTTTTTGAATTTAAAATTGGCTGTCAGACCAGTAATTGCTCATTATATGGGTTAGGGGTCCACTTTATACGAGAATCCACTGGCTGCGCGCTCGCAGGTCCAAATTTTGATTTTGTTCACAGCAAGGGGTCCAAGGATTTATTTCCCACTCTCGCGTAAATGATATGCAGCGGGACCCTTTCAATTACTTTTAAAACGCACGCGGGATGCCGCGCGCAGACACCACCGCTCCTCTGCTGCTGGAAATGAGGCTCCGAGTAGCAGCTGAAATTTTGAAGTGCGGGACGGTATTGGATGAAATCACATAAACTGCAAAAAAGCAAGTGTAATGGTGCATAATTGGTTCTCTAATAGCATTACACAAGGATAATAGCCTGTTATGGCCCCCTGCACTATTAAGTGCTTCCCTGGCGTAGAACGTTTATGATATTAAGAGGGGAATATAATGATATTTTAGTTATTAAATGCGTGTAATTAATTTATGCACCGCTGAAAATAAAGTTGGTGTTATGATCTCGTCAAAATGCATTGGATACTGGGGGACGAGCTCTGTATAACTTCTTGACATTTGTATTATTATACGAAACGGAGATAGATTGATCAAACCTATAGATCAAGTGATTTCTACGATCGCGAGTGTCTGACTGGGAGTGTATTACAGCAGTATATGTGCTAGATGAAATGGGTGTCATAAAGCGTTTTGTTTTAAACATTTTTTATAGTGTACGTGCGACTGAATAATTGCTGTTTTTAATTTTTAACTAACAGAATAATTGTGAGCGCATGAGGGGGGAAAGAAAGAGAAAAGGGTTCAGCACCATGGTCAGCGACAGGACAGATCACGTACAAATGTCCAACATTAAAAAAGTTGTTTGGTTAACAGACTACAAATGAATAAGTAAATTATAATTTTTATTCTAAGCCTATCGTCAACTGCATAAACGTATAGAAGTTTTAATGAGGCCGAAACTATTTTAATTTAAATGATTTCAAAAAGCATTTCGCAGTTCCTTTTTAAAATGTATTCGCTCTAAGCACTAATTAAAAAAATGTTTTACAATAGCAGAAGTACTTTTTGAAAGTATTTATTTTTAATTGCTGGTGTGCTAACTCGCATTGAGAAACAATATAAGACGAACGCTAAATTCTGACACATTAACCTACAAGAAATAAAATCCTGTCCCTGAGAGACCGTGGCATTGTGATTAATGTGCAACAACACAAAATCATAGTTCTTTTCAAAATGAGATCCAATAAGCCCCCGTGAGGAGGTGTACCTTTTGGCTCATCATCTTGTGATGCATCAAGTGTATTAAGGAGTTGATGTAAAGGGTGATCTTTATTGGTTAACTTTTAATGAATCAATTTAACTGTTAAAATGTGTACAGTATTCCCTCAACACCATCACCGGCTTTACACATTGCAATTACATTAAATCTCAATTGTTCTCATGGAACAAACAGTAAGAGAAGGGCAGAGGTAGATACTCAAGACATTAAATAATATTGATTTTTGAATCATGAAGTTTCAAAATCACATTTACTTAATATAAAGTCATGTAAACATATTGGCACCTAGCACATTTATAGGGTACAAACCCTATATAACAAGTACATTTTCCATTATTGCCAACATTTTGGTAAAACTGAGTACCAATTATTGACTGAACAGAAAAATAACATTTATTATTATTATAACAGTGTAGCAAAAAAAAAAAAAGTACTGTCAACAATAATTACATGAATAACTCAAGTTTCAAGAGTTTCCCAAGTTCAAGTAATTTCCAGGAATTTTACAAAAAACAAACAAAAGAATGACAATTTTTTTTTTTTACATACAACAGGACCGTTTCACAATAACAGGGCAGATTCAATTATTTTCTACTTTTTACAGCCAGCCTGGGAAGTTCTAGGAAGTTTATTGAAATGATTTTACAATCTTAAAATAACTGATGCATCGAATCACCTGTGTTCCCAAGAATGAGGTATGCGTTACATGTGAAGCTTCTCAGTTAAAAACTTTTCATATATACGCCGCTCCGTTTACCTGTAGTCAGCTTTAAGTCTCCACATCCCTTCCTGTCCAGGAGGTCTGTGGAACTCACAGATATTTCTCAGCAGTTCTCTGAACACTGGTGTTTGTGTGGAAGTGAGTCTCGGGGTGAAGTAATCCAGGATCTCCTTGGTGCTCGCCTGGCCATCCACCTGAGCTTGGAAGGCCACAAAGTTCCTCAGGTCAACCAAAAGCTCATCGTGTTCTGTGGGGCTAGGATGCACAGCAGTTGGCACTCTCTCTTCCTCTTCCTCATCCTCCTGTCTCTGAGGTTGATTGAGGTGGTTCCTGGCCTTCATTCTAGCAAGGAGAGAGGATGAGGAGAGAGAACCAGATTCCTCCTGTGCTCCTTCCCCGCTGAAGTGAGCAGCAGCTCCTGGCTTCTTTACAACTGCCTTCTTTATAACGTCTGCATCCTATATTAAAAAAACAACAACATGAGTGCTTAACAGCCATTTATTATTCTTTTGGGGGTTCGCAGGATATTGTGTTCATATAGACATACCTTGCATTTCTCTGCTGCTTTTGCCGTGTTTCCAGATGACTGAGACAGAAGTGAGTTCTTCTTCTGCCCAAACCTTCTCCTAAGAGCAAAATTGATGTTAAAACAGCCTCACATTATTAATAAAATTGTATAATATAACAACAACACGAAAATAGACATACTTGACTGGAGGTGGGGTTGCTGTTGTCGACCCCCTTGAGAAAGAAAGCCTGCAGTTTTGCCTGGAGACCTTCAGAGCTCTCAGTGCATCCTTCGCAACCCTATTGGCTTCAGCTTCCACAAGCACGTAGTCCGGGTTCGATGCCTCCATGATGGTGTCATGCTTCATGACGCTGTGTATGCCTGATTTTTTAAATAGCTTGGCGAGAACATAATCGTCACTCTTTTTCTCATTTTTTCCCTCTTCCTCCTTTTCATTTTCCTCTTTCTTGAACCTCCGTTTCTTCACCAGGTGAGAAATGCGACAGCCCTCAAACCTGGCATCATCAGAGTGCTTGCGTTTTTTATGTTTGCGCTTGTGTCTGTTTGAAGGGGACGTGTCTTTTTCTGGAGTTTCACAGTGCTTTTTCTTTTCTCTGTGTTTTTGAGGGCTGTTCACAGGAGAATGATCTTTACTAGTGCTGTTTGTCAAAAAATCAGCAGTGGAATGAGGTTCAAGGTTATTGTTCTGTGCCCCAGAAGAATTGTTGTTTGACAGACCATTGACTGAGGTAGAGTATCTGTTTTCTGACAGGGATATGGTATCTTGGTCTTCAACGCAAAATGCAGATGAGTGAGATAAAGATGGTCTCGAGCTTCCCTGAGAAGGACGGGAGGTTTTGTGTCTTTTTGGAACCTGCACATCTGACCCTGTGCCTATAATATAAGAAAAAAGACAACACAATTTATTTCCGCTACATATCTACACTTTCAGGAAAAACAAAACTGCTTGTGACTGGTGCAACTTTATTTATCCCTAAATGTTAACTGTAGTAACTCATGGGCCAATAATACTACCTTATGATAATAATATGCATGTTTTTGGAAAATTTGAGGTACGACATTGTCTCTTTATGGGTACTGCCCCAGTGACAAGCATTTTTTTGTACCAGTAAAACGTTTTTAAATTGTAGTTACATTGCCTCTGTTCTCTGTGTGACATCAGCCAAATGAACAGAGCTGTTCTTGCAAATAAAATACGTTCAAATTGTTAATATATCCATGAATTACCTGCAAATATTGCACTGGTTTCTGTTCCCTGGGAGCCATCAGGATTGCTCAGTGTGAAAAGTTCATAAATGTCATTAGACTTGAAAAACCGCCTCTGCTTTGGATCCTTTAGCACTCGGTTGGTGAGAAACTGTTTGAAAATTTGTCTGTGGAAAGAGACAAGAAATACTGTACTTTTTTTTATTTTAAATCATCATTATGATACACCCAAGTCCCACATTTCCAGAATTATTTCCGTTATAGCCTAAACACTGACATGCCACAATGTCACCCTGCTGGATGGTTTATCCGCTCAACAAATGCATAGAGTCTCGGGTTAGCTCAAAATTGCAAAATTAATATGCGAACAATCCCGCTCTTCACAGTCCTTTCGAAATTCCCATCGCCTCCCTACAAATAACCCAGTAGTCTACGACTGCCTTTAGCGACCAATTAGCAAATTGTGGTAATATCTAATTAAAAAAATAATGCATTTCAATTACTGTCTATTGAGCTCCTGCAGACAAAAGTAGGACATTATGGATTATAATAGTCCTCCTCACCATTACCAGCTCCATCTCAATGGCCAATCCAAGAAAACTAACCTGTGGTAAATCTTCTCCTCAATTGTTCCAGCTGTCAGCAGCCTGTAAACCGTCACCTGCTGCTTTTGCCCAATCCTCCAGGCACGCTCACGAGCCTACAAGAAGAGGTCAATAGTTCACATCAATACCGATCAGCGCTGCATGCTTTAAGCTGAATAGTTTGCATCAGATCCTGCTTCTGCCGACCTGAGTGTCCGTGCTGGGGTTCCAGTCTGGGTCATAGATTACAACCCTATTGGCTCCAGTCAGATTGACTCCCAAACCTCCAACCCTCGTTGTCAGGAGGAAGACGAAGATATCTTTGTTCTGGAAAAAAGACAAAAAGTCAGTTTAAAAGCTCTTCACGGAGAGCGTAAAACAGGCACGGTGATCATGTTCACCTGGTTGTATTCAGCGATCAGAGGCTGTCTGGATGCAATGGTAGTAGTGCCATCCATTTTGAGATACAAGAAGCCATTCTCCCTCACGAACACCTCCAAGATCTCCAGCATCTGTGTGTGTGGGTGAAATGGTTTCAGACAGAGCATTGAGAACAGGATTAGTGCTAATAGGATTAAGTGAGATTAATATTACATGTACAGAAGTACCAACTGTGTGGGTTTTAGGTTCTCTCTGAAGCCAAATCTCATTTCTATTGAACAAAGACAGCTGGGTCCTGACAGACACCCTACAATGCAATAAGATCTCCTAATGAATTCTATTAGAGGGCAAAATGACATAATAACTTTATTGGTCCTTTAGTGGTGCTGCTGGAGATAGTGAGAGTGCATCTATCAATACTGTTGGTTTATTCGCACATCTTTACTTCAACGACAGGGCGATGGATATGTTTGGATGGATTTGGCTAAAATCAAACATATCAGTACCGTCATGCTCAATTTTTTGCACTCCTTTTTTACTGACCTGTCTGGATTGGGTGAAAAGCAAAACTCTGTGTCCCTGTTTAAACCACAGGCGCAGCAGTGACTCCACCACAATCAACTTCCCAGAGCGCTTCCAGTAACCGAAGTGCTCCTCCTCGGTCAGCTGATCGTCAGGGATGCCTCGGAGCAATCGCGGCCCGCCTGTGAACAGATCTGGGTGGTTGCAGATCTTCCTCAGAGCTATGAGGCCTGAGAAAACCTAGAACCACAGGGTGGGGAATTGAGATTAATACACCGGATGGATATGTTAATACATTTAATGGAGGGAGAAAAACAATTTGCTTTCCTTGTAAGAAATAGGAAACACAAATCTTAATATTAATAAACCTGGTTAATTTAATGAAGGTAATTGACCAGAGCAAAGTAAAGTCTCTTCTTTGAAGTAAATGCAGCAGTCTTTGCATTATATATGTGGCTTAATGGAGTTTGTGACCACATAAGAGGGGTTTGTAAACTGCTCTGCAACCCACAGCTTTTGCCTCCACAAAACACATTTGGAAAATTGTGATGAATAGTTTGTATAAAGGAGCGTCTGCTTGCTGTGACACTTCACACAAAAAGAGTCAATAGATCATAAGGACTGTTTTTTAAAGCAACAAGCATCTTCACAGCTGTAGAGGGGAGACACAACATTTATCAGTGAAACAGATTCTGCATGCTTGTGACAAGTTCATTATCAGTAAAGAAAATATATCTGTACATATATTATGAAGATAAAGTGAAGGTCAAAGTAAAAATTTTTACTGTTTTATAATTTAACTGTTTTCATTACACATTGGATTTCAGCATAACAATTTTATGAAAAGTTAGTAAAGTGAGTATTTGTACAGTTGGATATTATGGATATTACATCCCTTAAATCTTTTAACGCTAAAACAGGATTTTGAGGTATAAATATATTTACCCCCAGTTTCACAGACAAGGCTTAAGCTAGTCCCAGACTAAATTGCATGTTTGAGCTGTCTCAGATGAAAA
>JAUMHR010000063.1:13553217-13569777 GCA_032361145.1 Enteromius fasciolatus | reverse complement strand
GAGGGAATCGAAAATTTGATTTTGGCTGGTTGTGCAGAAGTTTATGTTTAACTTGGATAAGACAGTTAATATCCTCTGGCCTTTGTGTTTATTGTGCTGTCCCGTTGTCTGCAGCATATATTTAGAAAAGCTTGGTGGTGATTAAGTGTCAATACTAGTATTTCCATTTCAGTGCTTTTGTGAACTAATGCAAACATTTATATAGACAATAATCCTTCAGACTATTGCAATTTTGGGCCACGTTCTAGCTGTTTGGTTCTTTATCAGTATCTTTCACTTTAATGTGACTTAAATATTCAAAATACCTTGTTAATGTTAATGTTAATATCTGCATGTGCTACTACATTTTTAACATTTCAAACGCTAAAAATTGAAGTGCCCCTATTATGGGTAATGAAATTTTTGGGAGTCTCCAACAGCATGTTGGCATGCGTGCAAGGTCAAAAAATACTTTCATTGTCGTATAATACACATACATTTTTACCTTTATTGGCCTAATGACTCACAATTTGCTCAACGATTAATTTTTCCAAACCCCTCCTTTGCGTGGCACTAATCTGCATTCCGAGATTTCATTTTTTTTATTTCATAATGAAACTGTAAGTGCTGATTGTTTACAGCATTACTTGCGAAACAGCTATTTTTATCACTCCAAAAGTGGCACCTAGTGGCAAAGAATTAATAATCAGCATTTTCATTCAGACCAGCGTAAAAAACATCAGGTGGTCAGGTATATGCTAATATGCTTATGCTTAATGTTTCAACATAAAATGGCTTGGGATTTGTTTTAAAAATGACTTTTAATGTGTCACGATCAGGGAGTGAGGAGACGTGTGGGATCATTTGCAAAAGCTACTTTATTACAGACACAGAGCAAAACAGACAGGCTTCAGGTCGTTACCGGCAGACAGGGATAGTGGAGGCAAGGCACAAGAATGGTCAGAGCCCAGGCGTGGGTCGGTACACAGTAAAACGATCCAAACAGACAAGGGAAACACGGAGTGGGAACACATATGAGTTTGAGTGAATGAGTCAGAGGACTGGGCTGACACGTCCAGCTGAACATAACACAATGATTCGGAGTGGAATCACTTTTTTTTTTTTAGAGACAACTTTATACACAATTTATTATGATCAAACATATTTAACACTGAACTATAATATATTAATTAATCAATAAAAATGCACACTACCCTTTTAACATTTTAAAGATGCATTTAATTGCTCAAAAGTGACTCTATTTTTCTATTTTAATAGAAATTATGTTCTTTTGAATTTGATATTCATCTAAGAAACCTAATTGTTAAAATGTATCACTATCAGACTGTTTTAAACTGTTTTTATCGTTGATAATAATACAAATATATCTTGAGCATCAAATCAGCATATTAGAATGGATTCTGAAATGTCATGTGACACTACAGACTAGAGTAACGGCTGCTGAAAAGTAAAGTCCGATAATAATTCAGCTCAAAGAAAAAAATACATTCTAAAATATATCAAAAAGGAAACAGTTATTTACACACAATATTTCAGTTTTCACTGATCACATACAGGAAATGCAACCTTGGTGAGCATAAAATGCTACTACGCATACTAAAATACTAACTCTTACTTACCCCAAATGTTTTAATGCATTATTGAATGCTGTGAATATTGTTCGTTGCTAGTTTGTGTTTTTGATAACAAGCAAAATATGTTCACTCTGTAAATCCGTAAAACTCATTCTCTGCCAGCAGGAGGTGCTTTAAGCAGGAGAAAGAGAGGTTTCCACGGTAACGGCTGTAGACAAAGCAGCTATGAGCTTACAAACGCTGCCTTATATGCAGGATGAAATGAAAATGACATTTTCTAAAGACCGTCTTGCTTCAGCAATGCAGTGATATAAAAACACTTATGCCTCGGTTGGCATTACGTGGTTGTAGCCGGTGGCACTAACCAGACCGATAAACAAACACAGACCGGAAGTTAACTTAGGTCCAAGCGCAGGCGCCCGATGAAACCGTCTATACAGTCATACAGGCAAACATGACTTTGGAATAGAATATTTGCCTGATTCTAATTCCACGAACTCTCTTGGGTAATGTTTCAAAAATCACAGAAGACCAGTGATACTCAGTCTAGACAGCGGTTAAGTGCTTTAGTCACCGAAGGCTTCACTATCCTCAGTATTTAAAGGGGCCTCTCGAGATTTCGAGTCTTGATATCTTCAGATTGTATTCTAAGTTACCGCTATTTACAAAGTACTATAAATATATTAGTAACAAAGAATTATTGCTTACTTTAATATGGCTTCCTCAACATAGCTTAAGGTGTGGAGGGGAAGCCAAACGGGCCCCCGTCACCCCTCGTTAGCCCCAGAGAAATTATTTTCTATTGGTTACTTCACCACATAAAATAGAGTCTATTGTCTTGTGAATATCTGCAATCAAAAAGAACACCAGTCATCTGAAAGAGGGATTTCACATGGTTGGAGGATGGGGAGCCTCCATCAGAGCTTGAGTCACTCCAAAAGAATCTGGCTGTGCATTGCTTTGTCTGCTGCTCAGACCTCTTGCCAACCTTTCTGTTCGCCCTTGTTGGAGCCTAGAAGTGTATAATCCTTCGGACTCTTAGTCGTGCTATGAAAATGTGTGGCATTAAATCTAATAACCTCCATTAACACATGAAAGCCATAGTTAAATCAACCACAGGGGGCTGTTTTTGTCATATTTTGAAGGAACTCTGCAGATGTTTTATGTCCAAGAACACTGTTCAATTGTGGCTCTTCCCTCGAGAAACACAGCAGAATTATTTCCTTCTAGAATTGATTTATGTCTCTGTAGGTTCTGTCCATTGTGAGCACAATTAAAGGCATTAACTGTGCTTTCAGCTATGTACAATCAGGAAAAGTTTCAAGCCGAGCCATTCCGGGATCATTATTGCCCTTTTGAGGGAAAGCGTTTGCATGCTGTATCATAAAGGGTCATCAGATACAGAAACAACGAGTGCTTGCCAATGCGCCGCAATCCCCTGGTGCATTGTGACTTAGTGCTTGTCACACAGCCTTGTGTACGTTTTTGAGCACATGCTTGCAATAAGGCAAGGAGATGGAGTTAGTTAAATGGCCATAGGCCACATCATACAACTTCAGAGAGATTGTGATGAGAAAGCGCAGTAGCCCTTGCTGTTCCCGTCCCCTGGGGAGCGAATTAGAGGGGTTTTCAAGCAATTTGAAAGATTAGACAAAATGTAACGCAAAGACCCTATGAGAATATCACTGATCTGAATGAGGGAAGCTTATGAATCATTTTTAGCATGATAGCTTTTGCTTTTTTATAATTATTCCAGAGCATACTCTCAAAAACCTTTCTTTTAGTAGTAATATTGATGAAACATTATATTATTGATTATGTTACTGTAGAGTTGTTTTGTGAGGTCATAAGTTACAGGAACTGGAAATTAGCAGCTTTTTTGTTTCTTTGAACTTGTGTCATTTATTTCTGTCCTGTAAATAGAGTACAAACGATTAGATGGCAGTAAAAGCTTTTTAATGAATGACTTGATGCATGCTAGTATTTGTTGATTTAACTGGCGGTGAGTTCAGTGGTGGTTGGTGTAGTGGTATTTTTTTTTTCTAGAAATGTATTGCTAAATAGATTGTAAAAACAAGTTTGTTGACTTGAATTTTGACAAGCTTTTGTGAAATATAAATATCAAATATATACACTCATCTATATGTGACCCTGGACCACAAAACCAGTCTTAAGTCGCTGGGATATATTTGTAGCAATAGCCAAAAATACATTGCATGGGTCAAAAATATTGATTTTTCTTTTTTGCCAAAAATCTTTAGGATAGTAAGTAAAGATAAGTAAAGGTATTTAGTTAATTTCTTAAAGAAAATATATTAAAACGTAATATGCATTGATAAGATCTTCATTTGGACAACTTTAAAGGTGATTTCTTCAGCAGTTAGATTTTTCCAGATGTTCATATCGGTCAAATATTACCCTATCCATCCACATCATACATCAATGGGAAGCTTATTTATTCAGCTTTCAGATCATGTATAAATCTTAATTTCAGAAAATTGACACTTACGACTGGTATTGTTGTCCAGGGTCACATATGCACACTTTAGTTTGAGAATCTTACTATTAATTACAACTTTTGTCTAAATAAACTTCTTATTTGCTACTTATAAATATTTCGTAAAGTACTTTAGGTATGGTGTAAAGTATGGTCATGCAGAATAAAGCATTATTGTGTGCTGTATACATACTAATAAAAAGCCAATATGTTAGTAATATGCTATCTAATAAGCAACAGTGAGAATTGTTCCCCAGACTAAAGGGTTATGTGTGTGTGTGCTTATAAAGCAACAATATTGGTATCATATTTTGAAGTGCATTCTTTATCCCCTGCGGTGCAGATAAACTGACACTCGTAATTCATGTCATCTTATCTGTCTTCACAGCAACACAAACCACTGATTTGTCTGATGATATCTTTGTAGCTTCCTCTTTGAATACTGTTTCTCATTCCATAGTTGATGACAGGTGAAAATGGAAATGTGGCATCCTGGTTTACACAATGTCATTCGAGACTGCGGATCTGAAAAAAGGTTGTTGTGCTTAAGGGTGTCAAAGTTTACCAATGACCACTTGATGAGTAATCTTACTCACTGAATAAAGTTAATAAAGTTACACGCTTTCACTACAAATGGGATTTCACGCTTGTGGAAAGTGCTCAGAATGACATTCCTTTTGGTTTAATAATTCTTTTGGCTTCTGTGAAGAACGTCTGTTTTTTTTTGCACCTGATTTCATCATGAAGTCTGAGAAAGCAATTGTCTCAATTTTAACTATACGTGTCCTAATTTTCTAGCTTGTGCAGTGGCAGCTTGGTGTATTATTCTTACACACAGTTACAACCTAGAGTCAATTTAAAACTTTTGGTTTTAATTCATCCTCTGCTGAATCGATCAGCTCACCTGTGGAGACTTCATACAACTGCTGACTTCATATAACTGCTTTTAGAAACATCAAAATTAGCCTCTAAGTAGCTGCTTGTGTCTGCTTGCAGAAGTTATGTTGAACTACAACTTGTAATTGTCCACTTAACTCTGAAACTTTTTTTTAAAGTACAACAATAACAAAGAATCTCTATATATATATATATATATATATGGTTATTTATAAGTTTTCACAAACTAAACACACATTATGTTTATATGACATATGACACATATGTCAAGCATTCCCTTTGCTCTTCATAAAGGAGTTATATCTTAATTAGATTATTAATTTGTATGTTGAAATGTATGTATTGTAGGTGTTAGAAGCATTAAGCAAATGTAATCTTACATGAGAGGTGTACGTTTTATGCAAAAGACATATGAACTTTTATACGGTTAGAATTATCGGTTGTATGTCTGTTTTGAATTAGTTCCTCAAATACAAACTTGATTTAATCTCTTTGCACCATATCAGAGCATACGTGTTTCATAATAAATCTGTACCAGATTTTATGACTAGCAGTATTAATTTATTTTGCCCTCATTGTGAGTATTGATTTTGACAGATATACGAAGCTGTAATATGACTGAATTTCCCCTGCTGTGCAAGAGATTATTTCTTTTGAGAGTAAGGGTACAGTTTGCTTTTTATTGGGTTTCTTTTTCCGTTTTTAAGGGAAATTGAATATGACAGCTTATAAAATGTACAAGGCAAATATTTTATTTTACACCAAACCTCAGTGGATGTTTGGACAGGTGAAAAGCCGTTCAGTGTCATATGTAAATCTAAAAAGTGCTGGCAGGATTATTTTAAATGGCTGTGAAATCAAAATGTGAGTTTGAAGTCTTTCTGCAATTCGTGACCCCCATCTCAAATTTTATTTCTCTTTTCACATCCAGATTCTAATTGTTGGAGACATTGATGACAGGTGGCTTTTTTCCATTGGTGTGAACCAAATCACAGGTGACATTAGTAAAACTTCATACAGAATTCTTCATAATGATTTATTTCAGAATGAACACGTAAGGGACTAAATCAAATCAATATACAGACTTACAAAAGAAAGAACACCAGATGGGCTTTAAGCTGCCATATACACAGAAGTAATCTTCACATTAAGTGGGAAAAATAAATGGAAGGACAGTATATTCTACAGTTACTTATGTTACAGTGTTGAAAATATTTGGCAATTTATTGGTATATATATATAAATGAAAAGCTACCCTTACTTTTCCATTTAGTCCTGGAAATTGGCATCAATGCACTGGGGCATTTTGAATGAAAAAAGCTTAGTCAGTTTTCATTTTCTAATGTTAAAAAATGTTCATTAGTAATGTGGCTTTAACCACATTGTGAATGGCCCTTTTCAAAGAGTGCATGATATTTTTCCAAGATGTAATGTACTGGCAGGGGGTTTAAACCCTCATCCTGTACACAGACTCCTGTAGAGGCACAGAGTATGTAGAGGCAATATGTTCCCATATTTCTTTTCTGCCTGAGGGTTGTGTTTGTGAGGTCTGTGTTTTTAATGGCTCAGCGTTATGAAATTGGCAGTAATATAGCACAAATTCCATACGCAAATTTTCTTTGGAGAGGTACAATGCATTGGCGTACTTTGCTATATGTTTGGTCTTCACATTATATATATTCCTAGACAAAACAGTTGTCCAAGAGAAAAACTTGGAGGATCCACTGGGAGGATTTTGAGATGTTTTTTTTTTTGTGGTAAAATATTTTTGTGCCTCAGTTTCAACATTCAGATATTTGTAAATCGTTTTAGTTCAGTTTTTCTTTATGTATTTATTGACATGTATTTTTATGTACATGTCGGTTATTCAGCTGCTGTTGAATAATCTTGACTGTTCTTAAACAGTTCCGCAAAAATATCAAATAAACCCACTCAAAATTCTAAAATATGATGCTGAAGATACAAATGTT
Organism: Enteromius fasciolatus; assembly: GCA_032361145.1. Lineage (NCBI taxonomy): Eukaryota > Metazoa > Chordata > Actinopteri > Cypriniformes > Cyprinidae > Enteromius > Enteromius fasciolatus. Next base: position 13,562,839 of record JAUMHR010000063.1, on the reverse strand, counting down.
TAATAAATTTGGCAATACAATCATAACTACATCTAAACAAAGAAAACATTAGGCACTAGAACTATTCACTACGTAATGGGCGTCATTCAGAATCTGTTTTGTTTTCCTTAGAAGTCACAAGGGGTTATAAAGTGCATTGTTATATATAGGTAGTCATTACGTCAATTAGTTCTGCCTCAAGGTCTACCTCAGATGTTCCACTAACACTGCTGTTTTATAAAGATTATCATGATTTAGTTTTCATCACTGAATGTATGAATTATCTCATTAGTACTTGCAGTAAATTCTCTAACCTCTACCTTTGTTTTGTTGACTGACGCACAACTGTCTCTGTTCATGACATAATTTTGCTGAGTGTGAAGAAACATTTACTCCTCACGCACACTCTGATCGGTCAATTAACATTTGCAAGCACCGATGTTTTGGTATCTACAAAATGTGGTAAAAACACTCTGTCTGTGCACAGATGCCTTCCAGTAAAACCGATTACATTCCCCAAAGTCATTCAAAAATTGTTTGGGTTATACTAAATTGTTCATGTTTGTTTGGCTAAGTAACCCTGCCTTTCCAAGAACAAAAACAAGTGACTCTTTTTTTTCATATATGCCATATAACGTTTACATGCAGTTTATGCTGTTACACATATCTAAGTTATGAACTAGTAAAATACATAATGAAATAGTTGAAAATCAATGCCCTTCTTTTTGTGTCAAAGCACCTGCATGCATTGTCACAATTTCAGTCCTGCCATTGTGAAGTCAGATATTGTTACATCTAAGATTAAAATATATATTTGAGTTTTGAATGTTTGCTCCAAAATGCCTCATTTCAATGCCGTTCTGCCTAACCCAACATAACACAACAAACAAGGAGCAAACACGACTCCAAAAATATCTCTTTACTGTTTTTAAGACGATATATAAAAAAACATTGTATATACATATCATAACGTAAAAAAAAAACACAGTCATACATATATAATTGCACTTGGCGCTAACAGAGAAGACTGCATGGGTGGCGACGATGGTCTTTTGCTGAGGCATTTACAGGGGATGCATATTTGGCAGGTTAAGTGCTGGGTCAGCAAGCATGCCAGAGGACTATATGGTACATATCTGTGACGGTGGGCTGTCAGATTCTCTTGTCATCTGGCAGACTTCTTAGCTCTGCTGTTGTTGGGCTTTTTTCATTCTGCAATGAAGAGAAGCAAAACATTACAATGAGAAAACGGTAATGCTGAAGAATTATGTGACTGTTTATTTTACCTAAATGTGTTCATGACTTGTTAAAAGAAGCAGGGCATTTTTAAATAGCCTGAATCTCCACAGTGTTTACAACAATAAACCTAAATTCTGCTTCTGTAACAAACATCTTAATACCTTTTATAGGCAATTTGTGTAACTGTATGCTGCTAGTTTTAATTGTGCTAAAGCTGTTTAAAAAAATCAACAAGAATATATTTTCAATCACGAGTGTGTAATGTTCAAGCTACTAACATGGCCAAACCTATTAATGATTTTTAATTTATTTGGAAATTTGGCCAGTTTACTTAAGGTTATCTAAGTATATAAGGTTTGATAGGTGTGTAAAAGATTTTTTTTAAGCTTTTTTGAAGTTTATACGAGTCACATGACCAAAATGTCTAAGCTGATGGATCTGTTTAGTAGCACATTGACCGGAGGTGTTGCAGATGGCAGAAACCTCCCTCACTACCTGCAGATGTACAACTTCCTTTTTCCCTTATTGAGCTGTACTAATGATCGCACAGTATGTGCTCATTAGCGTCTAGCAGCCATTCATAGGTGTTCAGCCCCAAGGAGCCATCGTTCATCTCGGCTATGAGTGTTTTGTTGTGCAGACCGGACAGTTCACACTTTTCTGTCCCTCATACAATGATTATTGTTTAACAGGTACAAACACACCAATGAAGGTAGCGTCTACTGGTCGCCATGCATCTATAAGTGTTTTAAGATTCACTCAACCCCCAAATTCATTGAGCGTGCATGACAATCTTTCAGCTGGCAGTGAAATAAAAGACGAAAGCAGCCAGTCCCCTGATCAGATGTGGGAAAATGGATTTCTTCTCATGATTCAGTACAACAAAAGCTTGTTTTGCTTTGTTTAGACGTTTTAAGATAACCATCAACGGAGGAGCTATTAAGGCAAGGCCGCAAAGCCCGAACATGTTTTTCATTTGCTAGGCAGTAGCTGCTAATCTTGCACATCAACTTAAGATAAATATATCAGAGCGCTGTAAATGGACAAAAACAATCTAATGAAATCTGAGAAAAAAACTGGGAATGAGCATATTGGAGAAACGGGAAAGACCAGTGTTTTAATGTGCAGGAATTTTACGTAAACTATTACAAAGGGCCTTTGATATTTGACGTAGTACATAAGTAAATATAATTTGGTTAAGTAAAATAAAGTGACTTTGTAAGGCCATTTATAGTGAGAACAAGGCTGTAATATAAATTACACATTGTGTGTGGCCCTATCTTGTTTCTCCTATTTCTCTGCTGTAATTTGTCAAAAGCGTTTCCTTACTTGTTCATGGCGTTTCTCAGGTACTGTTGCAGCCATTTGGTGTCTGGGTTAATGCACACCTCCTTGTTGTTCTTCAGTTTGGCACTGCAGGGGAAAAGTGCAAGTTTTCATTACATGCTGTTTGAATATATAGATATCTGAAATTTGAACTTTTTAGACATTCACACTGCAGTATAAGCAATCAATCATTGCTAAGTGTAAAGCTACAAGGGCCCATTGTGAGTAGATTTTGAATGCAGTACAATGGAAACCCCATAGTCAGCATCAGCTTTACAATAGCAGAACAGTCATGCATTCAGGCTCAGCCAAGCAGTTGGATCTCAGTCACTCCTCTCTCTAGTAAGTGATATTACGCTGCAGTCTCTCATCACCCTGAGTATTCTTTTTCTGCATCTGTGTTCCCGTCTTCCCTACAGGTCTTAACAGATTGCCAGATTGTTATCTCACTCTTCCTTTTAGCAAAGAGATTAGATTATAGGCGTCTTGTCAGCACAGGTGAACCATTTGTTTTCAATTGACTACAACTGACACAAACAAATCATTAAACTCTTTCCGATGTAAAGTAAAACCCAATCAGCTTTTTTTGAATTTTGATGAAAATATTTTAGCAATACAAGGACAAATCAAGAAAAAGTAACATTTGAATAATATGATAATGCATTTGTATTACAGCATTATAGCTGATGATAATAATAGTATTTTAATATAACTTTGGGCTCTGCTTTGGTTATGTGTATTGATGCTATAAATACTTTCTAAGAAATGTTCTTTAATCTTTTTAAACTCTGGGTTTCTGGCAAACATTACAGTTCATCACACATTCAAACGGTCCGCTGAACTTGCAGCTGTTAGTTGTTGTCCTTCTCGTAATCCTGTGAGTAACGCATTCCTAAACGTCCCGCAAATAAATAGCGCTACATAATATAAATCCTTGATAATTTCATGAGGAAGACGCATTCTTCAGAGATAGGATTAGCTCTAAAATATGCGTCCACCATCATCATATCTGTATCGTTTAAAGTAATCATTTCTTATCTTCATTTCACGGATCTCCCCTAATTTGGTTAGCCGACTCTTTTGAAGTAGCTGCAGTTTATCAGGGCCTGGCATTTGTTGCTCTATCTCGATCTAGTCAGCAGGAGTTTGAGAGGGTCTGGGCTGCAAACAGCAGGTAGTAATTACTTCACAGCAAGCCAAGGCCAACAGCAAACACTGGTAGATAGTGTTACCAGCATCACTCATCAATGCAGATTTGAAGTATCAAGGGCTCTTGAGCTTTGGGAATCAGGTTCTGATATGCTCTCCAGGGCTTTGCCTTTGGCTTTTGTGTCAGTTGTTGGTGGGTTTGTGAATTTTGAGCATGAGCAGCTGTTTTTATCTCGCTGACCCTTTGACACAGTTTAAGTCTTTGTTTACACCTTGGCAAGCATTTATGGTATGGAAAATAAGTGAGGTTAGTAATGGAGTTTGACACTGCCCTGCCATTAATCTTTGTTAAAAATCTAAATAAAGCAGCTGTTTTGAACACTTCACTCAACAGAGGTGAAAACATACAGGGAGGATAGTTCTCATCAGCATGCAAGGCTATGGCGTGTGACTAAGCACATCATTCAAGTCCTTTACATGTGTGAGAAAGAGCTTGAAGAGGAACTCTTTGGGACCCCTATGATGCTGTTTTCCTGTACAAAATACGAATGCATCCATGCTTAAAGGTCCTACCCCCTCCTATAGCATTTCCCTCTGGATGTGTGCAATTGTGAGAGCCTGTCCAACAGTATAATGCAAGACAGGGGAGGCCAATTCCTGCCCCATTCAGTGCCCCTTCAGTATTTGGAGATTGATGGGGTGAAGTGATGTGTTTCTAGGTCAGGCAAGCACCTCATCAGAAGTCGGAAAGAGACAGTGTAGTGCAGATACTCACATGACTTGGAAGGGGCAGTTGGGTGTGTGGAGGAACTTGAGCTCACGAATGCTTCTCTGTGGGACTGTGTTGATTGTGGAACGGCACCAGCATCTCTCTACCAGGCTGATAGGCTTGGCTGGAGAAATAAGAGAAAAAAGGACGAAAAACTCAATTCAGCTGTTGCTGTGATGTTTTTAATTCACTGCATATGAGTGTTGGATGAAATCATGATGAATAATGAAGTTTGATGAGAAAGTAGACAAATCTTAATTGGGCTCACACCACATATGCACTTCATAAAAGAAAATAGCATCCTTGACTAAAAATGAAACTTAAAAGATTTATTTAATTTTCAAAATCCATTATGTAACCGTTCTAGTGTGCCAAACTTACTATTGCAACACTCTCTAATAACATCCAGCACAATTATCAGACACACTGAGGGTGAATTTTCCTATAATTACTTGTTTTAATTGTTGAGCAGAGTATATATATATATATATATATATAATAAAATGTATTATGTGAAAATGCTTACAAAATTCAGTTTATAATAAAGCATGAAATGAGGTAATTGTATGAAATATGCGTAAACATTTGCAGCATGCATTTATAAAGCAATTTAAGTCAATTCAAGTCACATTTGATGAAAAATGCTTAGTGCAGTGACACTTTATTTTTAAATGAACTAAATGCAGATAAAATGGCTACATGAATTGGAAAAATACTTCATATACTTTGAAAAGTTTTCACATTTTTGCATATTAAAGCGAGCAAGTTGTATGGCAGCGCGGGGATTATTGTTCCATTTGGCTCAGACCTGTTACACGCTCAAGGAAGCAGAGACTTCACAGCTCGAGCAGCTTTACATTGTATGTGAAGACCGCGCAGCTCACGTACGCAAATACTTTAACGGACATTGCCCACTCACAAGAGGGCAAAGGTGTGAAGTACCTGCGACATAACGGAGCTCTATCCACGTTAGTCCACTTGTAAAATGCTAATGACATCTCTAGTAATCTATTCTTATTGTCATGTAAACGCGCAAGCCATAGTTAGAGCCGCGCGCACTGACTCGATTGAAGTAAAGACTGGCGCTATCTCTGCGGTTCTGTTTTATCCTCTAATTTGTGGGTAATTAAGACAAAACAAAGAGGGCGACAAATACACACATTAATCAACGTCGTGCCAGTGGCTTCTCTGCTCTCCTGACCGCATCTGAGTCAGTTTGTAATCCCGAATATGTGTAAAATTGTTAATGAAATATTTTATTAAATTAAAATATAGAGGCAAAATTTTGCTAATGACCTACGTTTTCTACGAGTTTTAGAAAAAAAAAATCAAACAATTTTACTTAAAAAAAAAAAAAAAAAAAAAAAAATTTAAATGTAAATGCAATGAAATACGTCCTTTTTTACACAGGTGCATGTTGTAAAAAAAAACCTTTAATAGCCTACTTTTGAAGTTTGCATCAAATGTTTTAATAAACGGATTGCAAAATAGCGTACAAACATGCAATTAGACTTTATGCACAGTGCAAAAAAAATGTGAACATTTTCAAGGTAGTATCTGTTAAACAGTAGCTCACCAGTTGAAATCGGTGCGTGAATGACGACCGCCATCAGAGCGAATATTACGATCACTTTCACATCCATGTTCGCAGCGTGAAGAAGAGATCCGCGCAATGTAGAATCCAGGAGCAACTGTGACAGCACCAACCGCGTCTCTGAGTTAAATCCGCGCACGGGCTCTACTCCAGACGCCCCCATAGATCCCCCACCTTCAAAAGGAAAAGTGGGTGTTCCCACGATGATTTGTCAGCTATTGGCACATCAGATAGCCTCTATTACATTTCAGGCACCAAATTAGAGTACTCACTTTTTCAGTGGGACTTATGTTATTTGGAGTTTGGTGGTGAATATTGAGCGTACATTTATAAAGCATTTTATAAACATAGTTCAAAACATGTCAAAACATCAAAACATGTACCAAAAATTTAGTATAAATACTCAGAAAATGCAAGTTAAAAAATAATAATAATTGCAAGTACCCTGAATAAAATGTTTTGATTGTAGATAAACTGAAATAGTATTTTTCTTGTAAAATGTACTCCACTAATCTTTTTTTTTTATATACGACATTTCTAAACGTATATATAATTTACACATATATTATACACATGTCATGTTTTTAGAAGTGTGACATTTATAACATCTCAAGGAAATGTGGATTTAACACCACAAGTGATATTTAATAATATTTTAAGCAGTATCGCTTCTGTGCTTATTTTTCCACTTTTTTCCAAAGAAATAATTTATTCTTTTAATAGACCTTTTTTTACAGCCTCTGCTTTACACTGTCTAGACATTTTTATGTAAACCTCACAAAAAAGAAAAATTGAAAAAAATTAAGAAATTGGAAACATATTCACCCTAAAATTACAACCGTTCATATGCATTGCATTTCTTAATGTGTTTTACTAGCTAGATTAGTCACGTCATTGACCTTTAAATTTCTCAAGTCTTTATCGATTTACATTGTCTTTTCAAAGTTTTATTATTGTATATTTCTTTATTTTCTCAAATTCAGCCACAGAACCCACCAGATTATTCACAGAGCTGACCATGACTAAAGGCAAACAGATGCAGACCGCTGGCTTCTCCAAGTTCTATAGACTAAAATAGTCCAGTGTACGTGAAAACTGATTAGCAGCTTATGTTTATAATGACTGTTTTGGAAATGAATAAATTGCATCCCTTGAATTAGCAAAATAAACAAATAGCCGTGCAAAACGTAATTTAAATAAATAAATAAATAAATCAGTGTTATTGTTTCATCTTGCTTCTAACAGGAAACAGAGAGCAAGTGAAAAAGGGAGAGCGAACAATTAGTTTTATATTGGGCCAGAACTTTCCACCAAGCCTTCCAGTTAAATCAGAGTGGGGTGACGTTGATGGGGAAGGGGGTGTATTAGTTTGTATAACAGGACACAGATGTGTTCTTAGTTTCCAAGGATATAGCTATGCCGCGCTAGACTTTTGTCCTGTAACGAAGCTTCAGAGGAGAGGGCTGAGTTCTCGTGTAACAGACCCAGCTCACCGGGTCAAACCTGCTGCTCAGTGACCCATGTGTGCCAGTCTAGTGCAGGGCACAAGCGCTGGCATGCATTTAATCACGCTCACACTCAATTACACTGACACATCATTAAGTGACAGAGCAGTCCAGATTTGATGTCAGACTGACTTTTGTTTTGGCCTTTTTGGTTCAAACTTAACTTAGCTTGTATATCTCATTTTATAAATTCTGGAAAAATAGGAATAAACATAGATGTTACTTACTTAGCTTTCAAATGTTGTCTCTTTTTTTTCTTCCTCTCATTCTAAGTTTTAGTTACTGTGTGTTTAAACTAACTTTTTAATGCCTTTTAAAGTCTTTGAGTGCTCAGCTTTCTTCTTTTCAAAAGCCCGGAGGTGAATGCAGATGTCATTTTACAAGGTGCCACCGGTGGGAGAGTTCACACCCACCCTAAGATTCTGCAGGCACATTCCCAGTTGGCCAATGGATAACGAGAGATGGAAGCAGGAAGTTCTATAGTTGTCACTTTAATTCTATAGCCTCGTCAGATCAGGAGCCCTATATTTATATCACTTTCTAAATGCTCAGGCAGCATCTGATATAGCCTGCTTTGTTTCCCTAGCCTAGTTTAGTTTGTTTGTATGCTTTTTGTTCTTGTAAATCAATACTAATTGTGTCTTGTGAACAGTTTGGGCCATAAAATCCAGTATAATCTTTTAATTATTATAATCAGTTTGATAAGGATGTATAAATATTGTAGTGTCGTTTTTTTTTTTTATTAAAAAAAGGTGTACCAAAAAAATTAATTGCAAGTATGCTAAATAAAATGTTTTGATTGTAGATAAACTGAAATAGTATTTTTCTTGTAAAATGTACTCCACTCCAAGTTAAAAATATTACAGCATAGTCCGATATCCGAAATTTGACATTTTTAAATGTATATATAATTTACACATATTTTAAGAAAGCCATCAGGATTGTTTAAAGCATTGGTGTGTTTAGTTCTATGGTTTATAGACCAGCCATATGTTTTCTGAATGACAGCAGATGGATTTGCTTTGCGATGGTAATATTCTGGTTTAGTTTGCATAGAAACAATATAACTTTTTTAGGGTGCAGAGCTCGTGAAGTGATCTTATGAAGTGGGTCACCAGAATGATCTCTTCGTTTTCTGAATGTGCTATTAACAAGCATTGTGTCTTCTAGATTTCATTTGTAAAAAACAGAATGTTTAAAAAAATCATCTTAAACTATTAGGACCTCATTACTTACAATAGAGCATTTCAAAGCCATGGAATAGGAATATTCATTAAGCAATTTTGGATTAAAGCTCATTAACCCTTTTGATTATCATCTGACTGTAATGAGGGAAGTTCCATTTACAAGAGGTGTCAAGTCATCCTCAGATCTTGCCCCGTCCTAGTCGGCCCCCACATGGAGCATTGGGGCTCTTGCTGTGGAGCACCCCTGAGTTAAGTAAACATGCAGCCAACAGGGGAAACCAGAAGTGTTATCATTGACACGAGGAGAGCCTTCTAGGGTCTAAATCCAGCCCTGCAGACTCCATGCCCCCATATGCCTGCACAGTGATAGAGTCCCTCCCAGACATACCGACCACCGGAGCCACCATATCTATGTCGAAGTTGTGTTTAACAAAATTTGATTGTATTGAAACAATTGACCCAATCTAAGTTGTGAACAGCTGGAGTTTTGTAGTTGTAATTCAGCCTCGTAATATTTTTTTGTTAATCTGTTTCTTTATGGATTATGATATTGTTTGGTTCCAAAATAAATAAATATACATACAGTGCCCTCCACTAATATAGGCACCCTTGGTAAATCTGAGGTGGCTGTGAAAATAAATCTGCATTGTTTGTCCTTTTGATCATTCATTCAAAAAAATAACACAATTCTAACCTGTCATTGATGTACAACAGTTGAAAATAGGGAGAAATTCTTGTGATGAAATGAATGTTTTTCTCCAATACATGATAGCCACAATTATTGGCACCCAATTATCGCTATGTCTTTTTCCCAAGATAACAGCTCTGAGTTTTCTCCTGTAATGCCTGGAGAGTTTGGAGAACACCTGATAAG
>JAUMHR010000063.1:13527604-13540143 GCA_032361145.1 Enteromius fasciolatus | reverse complement strand
CCAGTTTAGACAGCTCTTAACATTTATTTTAATCTAGGACTAGTCTTAAACCCTGTTCGGGAAACTGCCCCTAAAAGATTACATGTTGTAGAACAAATCTTTACTAATGACTAAGCAAATAGTGTCTGCAGTGTTTTTTAATGCATAAATTAATACTTTAATTCATAAGTTATTTTGGACTTGCTTCTGTAGCACTAAATGGGTGAACAATGGGTGCTGAAAAATCTGTTTTGTTATAGGAATAAAATGCATTTTAAAATACATTAAAAAGAACAATTATTTCAAAATGTAATAATATGTGACAATGTTAAGATTTTGCTCTATTTTGAATTAAATAAATGCACCCTTGGTGACTTTAAGAAACTAAAAAAGTGTTAATTATTATTTTAACTGCTGCTTAACTGCATACACAGGGCTTTTCCATCTTTCAGACAAAGCTTTTGTTCATGTGGACACGTATAGCATAAAAAAAAATAGAAAAAATGCATCAGTATTTTAGTGATCAGTCATCTTGATATTATTTACTTAAAGCACAAAACCTTCTGAAAAACGACTTTTTCCTTCACTTAATGTTGCAACAAGTTTGATGTTGAACAAGAATACATCTCATGAGATGTTTACAAAGCAAGATAAAATTGCCATTGTAATCAAGATTTAATGCACCCCGGTAGGCCGTGATGAATAACAGCTCCATGGCAGAGATCTCATTATAGAATGGGAAATGAGGGGGAGTTCAGAAACACAGATTAAACAATAAGGTCCATCTACAGCAGCATTTCTCCTATACCTTAAAAAAACTGCAAATCAGATCTTTTTTTTAAATCTAAATATCATATTTTAATTCAAATCATGATTGAACCACTGCTTCCAAAACACAGAGTTCTGACCTCTTGTTATTACAACAGCGGGTTGGGAAATTCCAACAGCGATCCCTCACATATGATTAGCACAATTACACATTGCGCCGTCTGATAAAATGTTGTGCTATAACTGACTGCCATACCGTGACACCTTATCAAGCTCTTTAACACCATCGTCGCCATTAAATGATTTGTGGTAGATTTGCTGTAGAAAAGGTCTGTCAGCTGTGTGTCAGCAAGATAAATGGCTCTGTGTCATAAGTGATGTTTTTATTTCACTAAAGATAAGGTTTTGTGTTGTTGAGGTAAAGAAATATATTGAGCGCTGCAAAAGGCCATCAAATTTCATATATCATTCCCTTTGGGAGTCATTCACACCCAGCGTGTGTTTATGTATGAATGGGACAAATGAGTTAAAATCGTTTCAAGGCCCATTAATGTGATGAACGTGAATGTTTGGAGTGCATGATTTAGGGGTCCCTTTGACTCAACAGTCTATGTGTTAGTCAGTAACCAGTCAGTCTTTACAGCATCACAGCTCAGTGTGGTTCAGCTCTGACTAAAATTATGATTAAATGTCCTTGTAGACAGAACCTAGACATGTTGCAGCCATAAATACAAACTAAAAGCTAAATGCCAAGCATTTATATATATTGTTTCTGGTTTAATGGTCTTAAGGAACATTTAATTTATATTTATCTGTTGTGTTGTTGTTTTATTCTCATTGTTATGACAGCATATGGTTGGCATGACATAAAAAAAAATCCTGTCTGTTTTCTAGATGCATTTTGTTGATTTTATTGTGAATGATTCTTCCACGCATGCATTTAAAAAAAAAATTTTGACCTATGTTTAATTTACTTTTCCCTGTTGCTAAAACCAGTCTTTCAGTTTATCAATATCTTTTGTTTAAAATTCACTTCTTTTCTTTATAAATACTCTAATATTTAGTTTACAGAATACATAACATGCAACATGACATTTTCTTTAGCTACAAATGTTGATATTTATTTTCTCTTTCACTGTTTATCATAGTCTAGCACTGAAGTTGTCAAAAGGGTTGAATTTATGTTTCAGTGATGCAGTTATACTAAGTCAAATGCATGCATTTAATTAATGCATTTACATGAATAACAATTATGCTTTGAGCTCGAAAGATGCACGTAGCACAAAGAGCATCATAGCTAGAGACACACTGACTGGATACATTTACATTTGCATCTATTCATTTAGCAGACACATTTATCCAAAGCAACAAACAAATGACACAATCAACTCGAGACAATACTACTATTATGCTGTCTTAACAAAATCAACATAATAAACTAGAGTCAACTAGGGTTATGGCCTTTTCAACACCACAGAGACCATTATTTCTAAACGTAAGTCTTCTAGCTTTCAAACTACACCCACTACAGTAAACTCAGCACATATCATCTGTCCGTTCTGACTCAGGTTGCTATGGCTTTCCTAACTTATTGGACTTCCCCTCGGCAGATGAAAAAATATATCCCTTAAGTGTCTGAGACACTGAAAATCTCTGACTGTAATTCTTGTGATTTAATGTTTTGTTATTATTTAAACGATGTTGTGTTTTGTAAAGAGCCACATTCCACATATATGTGTAGAGGTTTGTTTTTAATCAAGCCATTCAACTTGTTTTTGTTGTCCAGTTACTGTAAATTTACAGTCTGAATCAGGACCGTAGCACAAAAATGCACAAACATACCTAGAATAATGTGCAGCTAATCTGGAAAACTGTTGATCCAGGCAGAAAACAAAGGTAGCCTTGTTCTAATGTTCGGGGATTTACATTTTTCCTCTTAGCAGGAGTCAACTTGGATATCAGAGTTGTAAATTAGAGCAGAACTCTTCAAGCGTTTGCCAAGATAGCCTATTTGAGGCTATCTGGACGGTATAAGATGTATAGTACATAATGTCTCCTCCAGGGCCGAAGAACTGAAGTCATCTCATCTGTTGGTTTCAGAGTCCCTCTTATGTCCTCAGAATGTCCAGGTCACATAAACCTTAAGGCTTTACATTTCACATCTGTACTATTTCCCACTTACTCCCACATATCCCCTGTTATTTCTGCTTATTTATGAACATTCAGGATATGTTTTCTTAAAGGATGAGCTGGCCAGCGAGCTATTTCATCTCAGAGACTCTGCGCAGAGGAAGTTATGATTTTGATTGTCTCTTTGATTGACCATGAATTTCTCTACGACTGAGTTATGTTGTAATGGCTGTCAGGTGTATATGTATATGCACATTCCATGATATGGTGCATTTCAGAACACAAAACACATGATTTTTCATGTTAGATATTATAGACATATTTAATACTGTAGTTATTTAACAGAAAGAAAATGTCATATTTTGACATTGTGTTTGATTTGAAATAAAATAAAAAATAACAACGTAAATTAATTCATTAATTAATGCATAACTTAACCCTGTTTTCCATTCCTGTCTTGGTTAGTTTTCAGTCATACCAACCTGATCTTACGGCAATTCGTACATATTTTACGAGGTGGCTAATTCATAGGAATTTGTACGACCTCACTCGTACGAATACAAACGATTTATTGTAAATCGTACGTATTTTACGAGATGCCAATTCGTATGAACTTGTACGAATGACCTACAGTAAACATAACCCCGCCCCAAGCCTACCCATCACATGGTTTTAGACAAATCGTACGAAATCGTACGAGTGAGGTTGTACGAATTGGCACAAGTTTGGCACCTCGTACGAATATGTATGAATTGCTCGTGAGATTGTGTTGGTCATACATGTAAAATAATATATTCTTCTTATTATTTAAAATACTACTCTAGTATATTCTAGTTGTATATTCTAGTTATTAATATTATTTGCACCCTGGTATTGTTATTTATCATCCGGTTCAGTTTTGTAAAATATGAAGCATGGAAAAATGGTGTGCTGTTTCAAGTAATGCCAAAGTTATGTGGCTTGAAATCCTGCCAATACTGTAGTCACATGCGATCACATTTAATTAGATGGACCCTTACTGTGTCATGCCGTCATGCGGGGCATTGTTTTTCTAATCAATCGTGATCTGTTATGACTGAGAAAAGTCTGACCTTTGACACATGTAACTAAAGACCGGAAGAGATGGTGTCTGTTCAGTGCGTCTGCTGGAGAATGATTAACGTCTGTCTTGTGTCAGGATTGGACTACAAATGTATTGCTGCTTTCTCCACCATTAATCATCCGGTTCAGGACAGGGCTTATCGAGCAGACGTTTGAGACTCCCTCCATGTACATTTACTTTGTAAAAACACATCTGACCTTAGGCAAGGACATTTTTGATTAATTGGCTGATTGGCTGAAGGTAATTTAATTTGAATATGTCCCTCAGCAGCTGAAAAGGGATGGAGGGTGGAATACCTCCTCATGAAGGTCACACTGCTCATAACCTGTAAACGTCCTGCAACAGGCAGTTATGTGTGTGTGTGTGTCTTCCCTCAGGAAACATGCCTTATTTGTGCTCTATGCTAGTCAGGTAATCTTTAACTGTAAAGGTTTTTGTTGTTTGGTCCCCTCACCTTGAGTAGAGGTGGAATGCACCAGGAACAAGCAGAGGGTGGTCAGTGTTTGGGTTTTTGTTTCTATGTTAGGCTGATTACTAGGGTAAAATCTGCACTGGGACGCCCTCCTGTTTAGGCGAGGAGATTTCTGACTATGGCACTGCCGTCCTTGCACAAGTTTTGACTGTCGTGAAACTGTTAATAAATGAACTATCAATAGAGAAATTTAACTGTCAACAAATGTTCTAAAGGAAAAAACTAGATTTTCATCATGAAGAGCTCAGCTTTGTGGGTTATAGTGGAATCTGCCTGTCGAGTTCTTGGCATCTCAACTGCTGCAGGTAGGACTTCATCTTTGCTGTTCTTTTCTAGGCCGTTGCTTTACTGAAAGTGCTATACATAACCTTCATATATAAAACACATTTAATCAAGCAACATGCATTAGTAGTCATTGCAATGTTTTACCCCTTGATTAAAATGTAGAATTCTAAAATGTGCATTTTTTTGTTTATTGCACAACATAAAATGCTTTAAAATAAGGGAAATAACGGCTGATATGTTCAGTTGTTTAGGTGATGACTCATTTAGTTTGAAATGGAGCATAAATGTACATGCAAAAAAAAAAAAAGCCATGAGTAGGGATGTAATACACATAAATGAAATTCCTATATTAATTCCAATGATTATAAACACTGTTATATGTCACTGCAGTTATTCCCCAAATACCAAGCTTTTTAAAATAATAATTAGACTGTTCAAGTATTAGATTCACATTAATGGAATGCTTATGTTAAATGTTTTTGCTGGATTTATTGTTTTACCTAAAACACCTCTCTAATTTTCAAGATGTGAAATAATGTGAATACAACTAAAATGTTTTATGAAATACGTGGTAAAAGTACCAAGGGTAATGCCTTTTTTTTAATCCAAATGATTTTGAGGTATTTAGTTAATAAAAATAAATGTAAAGTAAATGTGTTCTCCAATTTGCCATTGTCTTTGCATTACACAAATGCACAGTCCTCTCATATTAAACATATTAACTTTTTATTTGTACATTGTACATTGTTTTTTAAAACCAGCACAACAAAACTGATCTTAGTTTAATTTGCCCAGCAGCAGTGTGTGTTCGTGTGGCACACCTGACATCTAGTGGCCACAGTAAAAATTGCATTCCATTTTTGTGAAAAATCCAATGGTTTTGTCTGCTATTTAACTGTTGAAAATGTATGTATAAATCATATTTAAAAATAATTAAGCGATTTTTTGTTTGTTCAATTAATTTCATATACTTCAGAATATCCGGGGATTAAGTTTAATGCGAGCGCTGTATGTTTGTTTTATCAGTGCTTTGTGCAGTGGGTGTAGACACTCAGAGACAGGGGGAGTTCAACAGCTTGGCTGTCTATCTCCTGTGAGTATCAAAATGAGCCGCTGTCGGAGGCGTAGCACCTTGTTATTCACTCTTAGAAAAGAAGAAGGTATCAAAGCTGTCATCGGGGAAGTCAATTTTCATCTTTGTGCCTAAAGGGTGCATATCTTAAAAGTACATATTAGTACCCAAAGTGTATATATTACCTGAATGTTATAGTGCCTGAGAGTACCTTTTGAAAGTGTACCACCCCAGTGACAGCTTTTTAATTTTTTTTTATTTTGAGTGTTCATATTGAAGTTCTCTGAGACAGACCTACATGTCAAATGTTTTGTTTTGTTTTCTCTTTTTTTTACAATTTCTGCTGGCTTCTTTTCCATAAATATAAATATAAATTTAAAATGTTTTTTATTTCAGTTTCAAAGCATTCATTCCAAGTAACATAAATGATTTTATTGCTTTAGTTGGTTCAAGAATGGTTCAGGCACTTTTACAATTTAATTGTTAGAATCCAGCTAATGCACACACATATCTGGGTCTATGTTAACTTTGAACAGGGTTATCATTTCTTTTGACGCCATTCATAGGGTGGCGTAAGCATCCGAATGGAATCATTCTAAGTTAGTTACACAAACAGGCCACAGCTTATCACCCTTAGAAACATGGTTACTGAAGGCCACAGTCATCCCGTTTCTAACTACAGCAGGCGATACAGTAGCGCCTCCTGGGAATTACACACAGATGGATCGAAATGGGCCTCTTGTCCCATATTATCTGATCTTTCCAGGCTCTCAGCCAAACAAGAGAGGTTCTGCATGAACAACAGGGAGATATTTCCATTGGGATTAAACCTAAAGTGGCCGTTCACATGCTTGAACACCAGAAAACCATAAACAGCCAGGAAGTTTATGATCAAGTTACCACTAAATGGTAATAAACATCTAATAAAAAGCAGTGATTAAAGTCAACATTAGTCCACGTTAACAGTCTATTTTACTGTATTGTGGCGAGAATTAGGATTTTAAATGAGAAAACTTGTAAGGTGGGACTTCATTTTATTGTCAGGAATTGACTAGACTGTGAAAAGATGGGCTACATTTGAATCGTTCATAATAAAACCAAGAACATGCATTAATAAAGTATGTTTTGATATTACTTTTTTGGTATCTCTTATTGAACTGTTTGTACAGTTTTTATTTTGGTATTTTATAAACCACTGCTTTACTTCTGTTTAAATTCTCTACAGGCTCTCCTCGGTGGTGATCATGATTTTAGAGGTTGCCTATTTCATTGACACTCTGTTGGCAACGTGCCTTCCGTATGTTCAATCAAAATATAAAACAACCATGTACTTATGTCATCGTCTGTGTTGTTATTGCCATTTTAGTAATTGCATTATAGTAATTCTGTTTTTCTTGCTTGAAGTTGTCCACCCACATGGAAGATTTTCATCCTTTGGAAAAAGATGGCCAATGTTGGGGGTTTTCAGAAGTTTCTATACTACACAATGATGTCTTTGATGTGTTTCCTGCATCCAGTGCTTGTATGGCATGCTGTAATACCAGGTGCTTTTTATAAAATATATATTTAAACAGTAAGTAAATACATAGTACATGTAAAAAAATGATAAGCATTATTGTAAATCCATTTAAATATGTAAATATCCGCTTATTTCTGTCAGTGAATACACTACATAGCTAAACTTAAATTAATTCACTTGGACTATAGGTGAGATACGATGTATTATTTATTATTATGTTTTTGATTGGAAGTCATATAGTCTGTAAAAACATATGATGGGCAGACATAAAGGTTAACATGAGTTTTAAAACCTTGTTTCTTTGCAGGAATTATGCTGGTTGTGACTGGATTCTTCAACTTCATACTGAGCAAAAAGAAGAAATCAGATCCGCCTAAAGAGTCCAGGTCATCGTATGGAGACCCGGCTCTGTCTTCTGTCTGTGTCACAGACAGGGAAGATGCTGAGGACACATTCTCTTTCCTCCACGTCATTTCAGGCAGAAGTGCAACCTTTTTTCCTAGCAATAGCCGACTGCATGGCCCCACAGACAGGGCTCAGACAGTGAAGAATATCCAACTCAAGAACAGACAAACAGACACAAGAAATGTGCACTTTGTTGAGAGCCTCAGACATAATGATACTGAATTGGAAGAATACCATGAAGGGGAACCAGAAGAGACCACGTCAGATAAAGCACCAATGATTAGACTGTAAATGTGAGAGATCATCGTATTATAAATCATTTTAGGCACGAGGTGCTTTACAAATACCTCTACTTAAAATCTGACCAATTATCAAAAGAATGGAAGTTTATATTTTTTTTTATGTTTGCTTATTCATGTAATAGCAAAGCTGAATTTTCAGCATCATTATTCCCGTCTTTAGTGTCACGTGATTCGTCAGTAATCATTCTAATATGGTGAGCAACATTCTAGCAACATTTATTATTATCAGTGTTAAAACACTGACATTTTTTAAAAAAGCTATTTTTCACATGACTAATGGATGAAGTTTAAAATAATATAGCATTTATTTGATAAGATTTTAATGCCACTTTTGGTTAACTTAATGCTGAACAATGAAATTGTATATGCAAAAAATACTTTTTCACACAGCGTTTTTGGTTTGTTGATGTAAAACAATCAGCAGCAGATAAAAAGCAAATACACCGTAAAACTATTGGATATTTATAATATTTAACGTCTTCCTTTTTTATGAGATTGAGCTCTTAAAACAACCTTTAAACATTGTCAGCTGCTTTTTATTGCAGTCTGTAACCTTAGGCCTGTATCTCCTGCATCCAGTCTCCATACGTCAATACAATTAAGAGATTCCATTCATCATACTGACCCAGACAAGAGGGTTTTCAGCCTAAAGATTGGACAGCAACCCCCCAGGCACTACCCCTCTCCATTAACCTGTATGGATGACTTCAACATCCTGAATACTTGAGTATGCTGCATTCATGTGTGTTGTTGGTGTGCTTCACTGAAAAATATTCAATTACACAGTAACACAATTCTTTGTACTTATGTTGTTATGAGTCTAACCATGTTAATCAAATGGTTTCAGTGTTTTACTGGCATTTGCTAATGGAAAGTCGCACATGGGCACTGTTCAAAAGACCTGGAGTGAAAAAATTAGGTTTAAGTTTAGCATATTTATATGGCACATTTACAACAGCCACGAGACTGATCAAAGTCCTGTACATTTAGAAACATCATCATAAAATAATAATACATGATCACTGCCAAGAGAAAAGAAACAAAACAGAAACACATAGAAAAAAGATAATAAAAATAGTAAAGCTAGTAGGCCAGTGAAAACATATGGGTTTTTAAAAGGGATTTAAAAATAGACATTCGGATTTCAGTTGGCAAATTATTCCAAAGATGAGGCCCAATTACCGAAAAAACATGGTCACCTCTGCACTTGAGTCTGGAATGTGATATTAAGAGGAGGTTCTGGTCACAGGATCTCAAAAGATCTATGAGCATCAGTAGGTCAGGTCAGGCAACAATGCTTTCTGCACCAATAACGAGAATGACACATGCAAAATAAACCTTAGAGTCTTAGAATTCACAGAAGATTAACTCTTTTATTTTGTTATTTTAAACAGATGTTATAGGGTCACTATTATGATGATCAATGTTCTCTTTAGTGAACTTGGACCCTGTTCAATACGTTCCATTTGTCGCCTAGTTAAATAGCAGAAGTGCAGTTTAATGTGTACTTCTGTGGGAAGTTAAGTTTATTCACGAATGGTTGGAAGTCATAATTTCCTTTGCATATTTAACATTAGAATATTGTCTTCTCTAAATTTAAGCCAATTCAAATGAAGTCGAAACAATGATATTTTAACACAGATCTGAGGTCATTGCTTGCAGATATAGTTAATCTTATCCAAAAATAAAAATCTGTCATCACTGACTCCTGTCATTACTCATGTTACTTTTTCTGAGGAACATAAAATATATATTTTTACAACAGAAGTCAGTGGCTATCAAATTGTTTTGGTTACCAAGCAAGCACTTTCTTCAATATATATTGGGAAAAATCATTTTAAATGCACCGAAGTTCCCTCTGAAATATTTTAATTATTTAAATAGAGTTTACATTGTATTCACTTTGTTTCTAAATTAATAAAAAAGTGTCATTGATATAATCATTTCCCTTTTAAAACAGTTCTGTCTTCCCAC
This sequence comes from Enteromius fasciolatus, assembly GCA_032361145.1. Taxonomy (NCBI): domain Eukaryota; kingdom Metazoa; phylum Chordata; class Actinopteri; order Cypriniformes; family Cyprinidae; genus Enteromius; species Enteromius fasciolatus. Next base: position 13,530,135 of record JAUMHR010000063.1, on the reverse strand, counting down.
GGGGGAAGTGTCTTGGCAGCTCAAAGCATACTTCCTCAAATATTTTATCCGACCTTACGGTGTAATATTTTCCTAGATGGTATTCTCAGACTGAGCTAAAAAAAAAACCCCAAAAAATAGGAAGCGCGTGTACCCCAGCTATCAGACTGAAAGAAACTATCTAGCGTTGCATTTATATGCGTGCTTAAGTGTTAATCCTTACACGTTTTATTTTAACTGAAGCTTTAAATTATTAAAATCCTACAGCTTAATGAAGTTGTAATATGACAGGTGGACCGAATGCGATTTAACGGCAACCTTTCATTTGCAGCTTAATTGTCTCGTGGTTATCGCAAGACTAGTGATAATTATCTCACAGACATGCTAATAATGGTGTGAACGGTCCCGGCGTTTCCCAGGGCAACCGCAGAACACTCCCGCCCACGGACGTCTCTGATTGGCTCCTCTACTCAGTAGAGTGTCGGATTGGTTTATACCGCTGCCACTCTTCCGAACGAGCAGCGTTATTTTGACCGTCTATTCCCCGAGGAAGCAGCAGGGTGAAGTGGAGTAGAGTGGAAGATATGACGTTGTGTCTTAAAAAATAGCTGGGCTCCGTTGTCTCCTACAAAGGAACGGCGTTTCATGAGATGGTAAGGGACAATATATGCAAGGAAACAGACAAGAGTACGTTAATAATGGAAATGGTTTCATTTGAGATGTTTTTTTTCTGACTGATCCTGCAGGTGAACTGTATGCACAGCTGTCTTTTGAAGGCTACCTAGGCTTCTTCTGAAACTGTTCTCAGGTGCGTTTCTTTATACAGCTGTCAAAACAAACTGTACTTGAGTGAACCATCTGACAGGCATGATCTGCACCAGATGTGTCAGAGTTGTAATATTTACTGTATGTTTTGGTTTCATGATGACATCAAAAAATAGCCTAAATGAAACGCATGTGTTTTGTCTGTGTCTTCCGAATCGGTCCAGCTTATGTAAAAGAGTGACACAGAAATCCAGAAGTTGTTAGAGAAGTGTCTATGCCTGATATATTCCTGCAGCAGAGAGTCACAGCTGGTTTGCAGTAATTGAGTGGGTGGGCAGGGGGCTTCACAGTGTCATTTCTTTATGCAGGTGGAGAGCATCTCTAGACATGACCCCTTGTTTTTAAATTGTAGACACAGTAGATGGTGTTCTTTTTTTCCTATCTTTTCGAAAGGCGTTCCTTGCCATGACTAAAATGGCATAGTTAATCATTAATGAGAATGGTCCTAGACAGAGGTGGGGTTAGTTCATAGAATATTTAAAATCTTTTTTTTTTTCACTGAATCAAAGGCTTCTGTTGATATTATTTAGATGAGTACAATTAAATTGGGACACTTTCAGACAGTTTGTGTAATTTGTAGTTTTATTTAAAAACAGCAGTACAAAATATATACAAACTCCATCTAGGCTATACATATAATTTGCATACATATCTGTGCAAATAAAGAACAGGCAGGATAAATGTCAAAGACATGTAGTCTTTCTACACAGAAAAGGTAAAGGTGGTTGAATTACAGCTTCTTGGTCTTTTTTGGACTATTCTTCTTCTTCTTCTTGACCTGCAGACAGACCTTCTTTCTCTGTGGGTTGAATTTGATCCTGGACAATAGAACAGTGAAGGGGTTTAATTATTGGTGAGGCCTACAAAGCTGATTAAGCAAAAATGAATTTTCAAACCTAAATCAATGCACACCATTAATGGCAACGTAAACACTCCATATTACTTTTACAGTCCATATTTATCTTGTCTCAAACATCCCTGAAAGCGGCAACTGTATACAATGTGTAAAATGCAAGGCTTAGAGCTGCATATAACCAGTATTTTTATTTATATTTATGTATTTGATATTGTTAATGTATTAATATGCAGTTATTGCTTTTATAGTGTGATATGCAGAGAGGGGAGCTAGTGAATCTCTAGAATTAGTATCTGCACCACAGAGTGGCATTGTTTTCACTTTATTCAAATTAAAAACTCATGTGGTTTGAAATTAGTGTACTTTTAATAAGAGTAATCATAATGTTTGCAGTTTCATTAGGGGGAAACATATTTACGTACCTTTTCCAGCATGTTTGCAGTTTTTTCCCCTGCTTGGAGTCTGGATTTAGACAAGCTCTGTTACCCGACAGCTGGAGTCTGTGGAGGAGAACAGGGTGCTTTAAATGTGTGCGATCCACTGCAAGTAATAAGATACAGTAACATTTGATCCAAAGAAACTTCATTTTAAGTCTTATATTAATCCATACCGAAAATGGATTTAATCTTTGCATCGTTTTTTTAATTCAATTGTAAAAGTGTTTTACTGGAACAAACCTAAACCAGGTTAAAGGAGCACTCCACTTTTTTTGGAAATAGGCTCATTTTCCAACATCCCTAGAGTAATACAGATGTGTTTACCGTTTTTTAATCCATTCAGCCGATTGCTGGGTATGGTGGTCCAAAAATTAGCATAGCTTAGCATAAATCATTGAATCCGATTAGACCAGTTAGCGTCGCACTATAAAATG
>JAUMHR010000063.1:13514572-13527504 GCA_032361145.1 Enteromius fasciolatus | reverse complement strand
TAAAACACATCTGTATTACTCTAGGGATGTTGGAAAATGAGCCTATTTCCAAAAAAAGTGGAGTGTTCCTTTAAGTGAGGCATTTCATATTTCTTCCTTTTTGTATTTCACATACGCTGCATGTTTATTAACTAGATTTTGCTGTAAGAGAGCTCATGTTTCCAGAGTTCAGTGGTATATTATATGTCTTATCATGCCCACTCATGTCTGATTTGAAATGAAAGTAATCTGACGCAAAAATCACATGCCATGTCCTGGCTTTGTGCTTCCCACCAGATAAATTATTATAACTTGCGATATGCCTCAACATGAGATATTGTGTAATATCTGCACACATTGTTAACAATTACATGGATTGCAAAATGTCCAGGAGGGGTTTAATTGCATGTTAATTATTACAGATTTATAGTTGCAGTGAAGTAGTGAATTTCTTAGATTTTCTAGATTTGAGGCAGGGACATCATGCATACTTACTTTATGTAATGTAAACTTACTTTATATTTTTAAAAAAAGATAAAACAATAATTGCACCCTGCCTGCCAAGCGTTTTTCGTGATTTCTGCAAAATTGTTTAACTTTTTCCGACAGTTTATCAAAGGCTACATTTTTCAGAAGCTGAACTTGAAATTCGTTTCATAATTCTTGCATAGCGCAACACATTCAGATTACCCTGAATAAGAATGCTTTATTTACTCACATGATTTGAACCTTGTAGCAAAGAGCATTTTTCTGTATGATCGTGTAGTCTTTAATGTTTTTCCAACGCACTGAGCCAGTTTCCTCAACACACTGGCATTTTTCACGGATGTTCATTGCTGCGGTCCTCTTACCTAAAGGCAAATCCAGAAACATAAAACCACATGTTTTGCATTACCTCCATGACCAATATCTGAAACAAAATCTGTAAACTGTCCTGATAAGGAAAATATACTGTACCTGTAAGGAAGTCTAAGCAGACTAAGATTAGAAGAAGCAGGTAGACACTTGTTTGCAGAGTCTTGAAGGCCATTTCTGTAAAGCTGTCATTTACTAGAATGTCTATCGAGTGTGTTTGCACAGAGCTGTACTCTTGTTCTTCCTCACTTTCCCAGCATTTCCTGTTTTGCCATATTAAGCAGGATCAGAGTCACATGATTTCAGGTAAATGGGAACTGATTTCTCAACCACCTGTGTGTGTTGGTTTTGGATCTGGAATGTTATTGTTGTGTCAGTATATCTTTCAGAAACTTGATCATGTGCTTTTCTGTATCCATTTGGAATTAACTGTTCAAACTGTAGGATTCCCACACATTCAGCCAACAATTACACAAAACCCCCATTGAAATCAGAGTGATGTGCTTCATGTTATTCTATTCTATTCTATACTATTCTATTTTTAAATGACAAAATCAAGCTGACTGCATTAGGTTATCAAGTACTTTTTAAGTGTTTAATAGTTCCCTGCACTTTTAACAGTATAGAATTTCCAAAAATGTAATTCCCAAAAATTATTGCGAAAACCCTGACATTAAGTTAAACACAAAGTTATATTGATTTGTCAGAGAAAAACTACCCCCCCCCCCTGCATTTTCGCACCCTTTATATACAGTATATATAGAAGAATTTAACAATTTTGTCCTATGTAAACAGATATGAGAATGCAAAAAAGTAAAGAAACGCATTGAAGTTTTCTTTTTGAATCAGTTTATTATATTAGTTCAGTTTATATTAAACTGTAAACGTATTTGATCACTGAACACACATTTATAAGAATATATACATTTATGGAATATACAAAAGGAATATATAAATATATGTGTCTTCTGTTCTGAATAGCCGGTACGTTAGACCTGCATAGTAGGGCTTAACTTATCTCTGGATGACAGGTCTGTATGAAGTTAGATGCTATCCCTGTTGTAACATGTCTTCATTGTATGCTGTCCTTTGGCCTCAATACACCCATGCACTCCTCTGAATTCAGTCTTTTCTTATGTCCTTGGCTTGTTTAGTGCATATGAATATACATCAGCGCTAAAGCAATTAGCACACGTTTTGAAGAGTATTCCCTCATTTCGATCTCTTACATTCTTTGCCTCAGTGTCTTTAGTGTTTGAGGTTAAGACTTGACCTTCCTGGGTTTACCCTGCTTCTTGTTTTTTTGCTTTGGCTTTTGTTTTTGTCGACGTATGCAATTTTTGATGTCCTTGCCATCGTTTTGCATTCTGAAAAAAAAAAACCCAGTATACTCAAACTCAGCAGACCAAGACTCGTATCATATTTGGAGATGTTTGGAATAAGTGATTTTTGGATAAGGTGTGCTATAGTTTAGAGACTCATTCAGCCATAACACTCTCTTACTTTTGCCAACATTTCAGCAGCTTTTTGCCTTGGGAACCATCTGGACTGAGACACACGTCATTCTTATTTTTCTGCTTTGTGACTCTTATAAAAAATACAGAGAATAGCACATGTAAATCGAATTCTGCATGTGCATTCAGAATCTTATAAAGTGAAACGGATGTGAACTGCTTACATGATCACATCCTGTAAGCAGTTAGGTTCTTTTAGAGTGACTTTCAAATCTGAAAATGGTCCCCTGACTCTTTTTTGGACCTGTGGACACACACAGGTCTTAGGAACATATTGACTCTCCACCACTGGAACTGTATTTAGAAAAATAGAAAAAGTGAAGTTATTAAACACACATGATTTTTGTACTTTTTAAAACATTTAGCATTGCATTTAAATGATCAAAAGTGACAGTAAATGCTGTTCTTAGTTTTTTTCTATTCATAAAAGAATCCAAAAAAAGTAAAAAAAAAAAAAATTGCCAAAAATTGCCATCATTGGAATACATTGCATTAAAAAGTAATTTTTCATTATAAAATATTTAACAACATTACTGTTTTATTGTTAATATATTAAGCCTTGGTGAGCAGAAAAAAGCATTCTTTTAAAAGCATTAAAATGTATATTATTATTGTAATTTAAGTAATTTATAGGCTAGTTAAACTTGTATAGCTAGTTTTGTAGAGATGTAAGATTTAATAACGTAGAATTTTGTCAACTCAGTTATAATCCAGGTGCAGTTACTGTTTTATTTCAGTCACTGTAATTCACCTGTTCTGATAAACTCACCTATTAGAAAGATCATGAGGGTGAAAGCCAGCAAAGCATACACTGTCAGCGTCATGATGAAAGTGCTTCTGAGTGCAAGTGTTCAGTGGCCCGCTGTCATTTATTCTCCTATGAGGGACTTCCCAGCTCTTTGCCACTCCTGAAAATTCCAGTGTTTGTCGCTACTCCCACAGGATCAAGCCGTGTGACCACAGATAATATTCATTTCATTGTATAAAATGCAACTTTACATTTTCCAGTTTACGAAACCTTCTCACATACTAAAAAAATGCTATTGTCTTAAAACGAATAAGAACTCCAACTAATCAAACACAGTTGTCTGAACCCAAAATTTTATATTGCGTGCACTTGGCAAATCATAGAGGGGCAGTTTTAAATACTGATATAGAGAAAGAGATTTGAGAGCTGCAAATATATATATATATATAGTGTGTGAAAATATATTGTGGTTATAACTATGATAATTAATGATTATTTAGTAATTAATTAATTAAAGTAATACGAGCTGTTTGATGGTGCTTTCTTTTGAAGCTTGTCAGATGCATTTACTATAAATTGTAATATTCTAAAACACAGCTGTGTTAAAATATTTCAAAGGTTTTCCCTGAGGAAAGTATTACTATTCTGTGACCTCCGAAGGTCTGGAAACATGTCGTGGCAAGCCTTATGGCAAGATTACAAATTCTGTTAACTGTAGGACCATGTGATTTCCTCATATTTCTGTGATTACTTTTACTTTGTCATCCGAGTATTTTTGAAATCACATAAAATATATTATTCACTGTTAATCACTCACTTGTTCTTGTTCTGACATCATTAACATTGTCTCTTTCTCCTTGCTTTCTCTCCCAATGTCTTGCTTATCTCTAGCTGAAAGTCTTTCTGTTAAGGAACCCCAATATGGATCCTGACAAGACCTCCTATATGAGGCTGAATGAGGAGAAAGTAATCGCAAAGTAAGATTTGCACTGTTGATAACATTAGAAACATGCTTTCTAACTAAAAGCCCTTGTTTATAAATCATGTCCCTTTTTCAGGTCTGATATTTTGTCCCTTCTAAAAACGTACAACTGTTACCATGAGGGAAAAATCTTCCAGCTTTGGATTCGTGAGGTATGGTACATCACAGAAAGTGAAACTAGCTTTGGACCTAAATCAAATCTTTTGTTTCCTAGTTAGTGAATAATTGACCTAATCTGACCAAGAGCTGAGTCAGAGGGTGTAAGACAGCACAACAAAAAGATTATTGTCTCATAAAAAATATGTGGGACAATGGAGTTAAAAAAAAGTGTGGAATTCTTAAAAATGCTGGTTAAATGGGAATAGATGACATGTGATTGGCTGCAAAACTATTTTATTAATATTTATATATATTATAATAATTATATATACTTTTTAAAAATATGTGGCTTTATGTATCTATTGGTGAATTCATTGTGATTGTATTTTTCAACAGCTGGTTTGATTATTTACAGATTAGACAACTTTTTTTATTTCTTTCAGATTAATTTGATCACTTGTTTAAGTTGATACGAAATAATGAATTTGTGCCTTTTAATGTATTTGAAAGACTGAAGTCTTTCGAAAACAAAGTAATACAGGATTAAATAACCCTCTTTGTGTTCACCCATAGTTGACATAATGTTGAAATGCTAAGAAAATGTTCCTTAAAAATTATTTCTTTCAATTCAGTGGTAATAGCTGTTTGGCCTCTCAATTGTCTGTGTAATTACAGCCAAATAGCCTACCCCTTAGTATAGACTGTATAGAAGTGGTAGGCTACTTTAGAAAGTATACATTTAAAAGATGAAAAAGAAGAACTAGGAAGAATCAATAAATTATGAATGCTTTTTTGCTATTAAGTGAATAATATTTGATCGTGTAGTCAACAAAAAGTAAGTAGTCTGATTCCAAGTATTTTAAAATGTAATTTTAATTGTAAATTGTATGATTATTGTAAATTAAATGTAATTGTAAAATGTAAATTGATCTAATTACAAGAACCTAATTTTTGGAATCTGATTGCATAATCTTGATTTATGAATCATTATTTCTGAATGAAAACATAGATACATGTACAAGCATTGCTAGTGAACAAGTCCCTTTATCCGTTTTCGCACTGAAGCCCCTTTGCAAGGTCACAGGAAGAGATGTAATTATTTACTAAACAATCTACAAATGATTTACAATCTGCTTCTATCAGTGAACATAGCAGTACAAACAAGCTCCTAATTATTTCCATTTGTTGTTTTATCTCAACAAGTGTTTTATTAGCAGGTTTGTGGGATTTGTCAGCAATCAGGACACATTCTGTCACATTGTTGTGATCTGTCTGATCTCTGGGAAATCCCTGCAGGCTGCTTGTGTTTTTTAGAATGAGTTTGGTCCAATTTAACTTCAGCGTGATAGTGAAAGTGAAGAGTGAATGGTAAGTGACCATAAAATCGTATGTGACTGAATGAGGAGAATTTATGCTCAGATATTTCTACAGCTTACTGTTGCACATTTGTTTTTTATTTTTTTAGTATTAAAACATTGTACTCTTGCATCAGAATAATGTACATTTGGAAAAGTTCCAGCAGGATCATAATGTGATGAAATGCCTTTCATGACACACCTGTTTAGGAACTCTGTTGAGTTAAGGGTATTCCAGAAAAAAGTTTTTTTTTCTTTTCTTTTATTCAAGATCACGAGGCCACAGGTATTGTGAGCATATACAGATGCTACCATGTGATAATATCTGTGTAGAGAAAGACAGAGAGAGAGAGAAAGTGGTGGTGGAGATAAGTACAGATAGATGAAAGACACATTAAGATAAAGACTGAATGTTCAATGGGAAAGTAAAGGCGTTGAAAGGAAACGAGTTATCGTGATAGATAGCAGGATTCTATAAAATAAGTAAGTACTGATGTAGCAAGGGTTGTCATGCTTCAGGTCCCCTGATTATTGTATATTTTTATTAAACTAACTATTGTCTGTGTAGGCACTATGTTACACCTGTGTCTAATAATGTTACAACATGTCTTCAAAGATAAGCCCAGATAAAAAAAAGTGACTATAACTTTAGAGAATATTGCTTTATATAAGATCAAGATTTTTGAAGACCTCTGCTTTAAATGTAACATTTTCGACTTTAAACGTTTAGGAGATTGTCTTAGGTAGTGTTATGACGGGAACCGAGGGTCGAGAAGGGATCCAAGTGCAAAACTTTATTCAAAACCAAAGTCAAACAGGAGGATCAAACACCAGCAAACAGTACAATCCAGGCAAAGGCAAAAGAGTCAGAGCCAGCAGCAAATGATCAAAAAACTAGTCCAAGGTCAAAAACACAGGAGCTAGAAACAAAGGATAGGCTATACAATAATAAGCGTAAGAGAGAGGGTGAGGGCTTCATATAAGCTAGACCAACCTGATCTCATGGCAATTCATACATATTTTACGAGGTGGCTTATTCGTATGTGTTTGTACAAATGACCTATTAACTAACCCCACCCCCAAACCTACCTGAAGATGATTCATATACTAATTCAGAAAATGAAAACGATTTACCAGTGTCAGATTTCTGTTTAAAAACATGTTAGATTACTTTTTCCCTTCTCAATGTCCTTTCATGTAACTTGAACACTTTCAACTTGGTCCACTAAACCAGCCTAAACTGCTTTTTATAAACAGCCCCATCTACAAGTTATTGTAAGGAAACACTTCATTGCAAGATTGCATTTTGGTCATATTAGTTTTGAGAGATTTTAGTGTCAGATTCCACATAACACAGTGACCACCCACAATCTATTCGCTGAGCTTATTGCACATGTTGCGCACAAAAATGCATCTTTACACAACTTGCAAATGTCGAGTTGCATCAGTTATGCAAACATGTTTACACAAGTCAATACACTTTAGGAAAAATTAATCACTGGAGATGACATTTCACCAGGTTGGTGCGTCACATCTTTGAAAGATTATTGTCTGCGTAACAAGTAGGTCTGTAAGCAAAAGAATGAAAATTCCACTTTTGTAAGCAATTTCTGTGAAATAGCAACCTACATCCAGTGATTCATTTGTAGACTTCGAAATCCCCGAACAAAACAGGGTGACCTGGATCTGGCAAGTGATTAGAGGAGGAAGAGGTAAAGGAGCCTTTGTGCAATCACATTGGTGGACATGTGATTAACAGGGTGCTTGATATTATTTAGGGCTCGTACATGAAAAACCTGGAAAAGCCATGCTTGTTCGCTCCAGAGGCAGCGTCAAAGTTGAGCACTTACAGTCACATCCAAAACCGCCTCGCGAGTACCATATTGAGTTATTTTTCATAATTATTTTTTTTTAGATGTGTAGCCTAACTATTTAAACTATATAAAATATATTAGGCATACAGCATGGTGTAATTTTATTTGTTTTGTTAATTAAAGTTATAGCCTATGTTCTACATTGTATTTTGTTGTTGATTGAATTGAAATGAATTCAAGCAACTGATGTCGAATTGCTGCTAATGTAAAAGTGAAAGTAAAATGTGAAATGAGGTAAAAGCAAACAACCGCTTGTTTCTGAGTTGCCGCAAAGCCTAAAGGATTGTCAGCACAAACTTTTTTTCTTTGTGGCGTGGGGAGTGGGATCCGGATCCGGTGTTCTGCCGAATTTTAACTTCCTGCAGAATTATGTCTCCCCTTGATGAAATCAATAGTAATCCTAATCCTAACCCCTCCCCCACACCCAACACAAAACCTACCAATACTAGGGGAGTCATAATCTGACAGGGGGTCAAAATTCAGCACTACACCGGCACAAATTAAGCACTGCCTACATCCTAAAAAATGCAAAAAAAAATTAAACAAATAAATACAGCTATAAATACAGTCTTAAATGGTTGGCTGTTAGCCTGGTTATAGCTAGTCAGCAGGCTTGTTTTAATGGTGTTTTGTTTTGACCGCTTTTTGTAGCTGGTCAGCTATAGGTCTAAGCCAGACTGGGAGCAGAGAATTATTTTATTAGATCTGTTAATGAGTTTTCATGTTGGCATTGTGATGAAACTGGGTGGAAAACACTAGAAGTGACTAAAATGAAAAAAAAAAAGTACTATACTGCATTATATTGTAACTTTTTTATAATGCAAGGTAATACTACAAAAGAAAAGGAATGTTTCCTCCTTGTCCTCAGGCAACAGGTCAGAATCAGAGCATTTACCGAGCGCTCTCTGCTGGTTACTGTAAAATTACATGCCACCAACAGAGGTCGCCCTTCAGCTTCAGGACAGAACTTGTAGTTTGTCTTTTTCTCCCCTACACCTAAACCTAACCCTTACAGGAAACTATGTGCATTTTTAGATTTTCAAAACTTCATTCTGTTTGTTTTATAAGCTTGTTTCCTCACGGGGACCCAAAAAATGTCTCCACAAGGTCAGAATTTACTAGTATTCAATTTACTTGTATCTTTGACAATTGGTCCCCATAACATGATAAATACCAGGTGCACGCACGCACGCACGCACACACACACACACACACACCAAGATTCTTGACTTAATTTCCAAGTTTTTCCAAGTGCAATGACTTTTGCAATGAGTTTTTTCTCCTTGTTTAACTGAAGAAAGAAAGCCTTGTGGGGCTCTGCATGTCATGGACATCCACTCAGACTTATGCTCTCCTATACTCACGTAATAACCTCTCCCTTCTAAGTATGACTTGAACCATTTAAGATAGATGGATAGTAAAGGACACATAAAAAAACAAGCTAAATACATTCATAAATTTTATTTAAAAAAAACATAACATAGAAAACCATGTCATTTACAGCATGTAAACATTAGCATCTTTGTACAAAAAGTCTGTTTAGACAATAAATTAAGTTTCATGAGATCCTTTGTTGAGTTCATCCATCACTCGTTCAGTGTTATCCTATAATATGGCATTATGCTTTGGGTCATTAGATTAACCACAAAGCAGCAGGTGCACTGTCAGTCCTGCGCAAATCCTCTCTGTGTGACTGTAAGTGTGTCTGCGCAAATAACCAGTCCAGTGGGTCTTTAGTGCCACGGTCCACCTGACTGTTGAATCTCAGCATGGCCTCGTCCAGACCCAGGGAAGCACGGCGGGGCTGCAGAGCGCGGGAAGCACTGCGTGATGTTGAGGTAGAACCAGCATGCTTCCCCACGGGCTTACGCCTCGGAGTCCTTGATATCCTCAAAGGGCCGCAAGCAGGCTGAGCAAGTTCCTTGATGGAGTTCATGTATTCCTCCAGGGACTGTGAGAGGTCCTCGTGCGACTCTGTTATTGTTGGTAGAGGAGCCACAGACAAGAGTAATCTTCTGGGTTTCATCCTGGAGAAAGATGAAAGACTGTTAGTTGTTCTTGTATTCTGTATCTTTACTCTTAAAAACAAAGGTTTTTTTTGCAACAAGGCAATAAGAACCAGTTTTTGTTCTTATTGAAAGCAAACTTTTCCACTATGATGTTTTCATTTGGGTTCACCAAAGAACCTTTAAGTGATTAGTTCTTAAAAGAAACATTTTCTCTTGTGAAGGACATTTTTAAAAATCCTTATTCCATTGTCAAGAGCCTGTTGTGCAAAGTTTACACACTCGCAAAGATAAAGCAAAAGAAATTCCAAACTTTGGCTTCCCAAAATAACCTTTTAGTGAATAGTTTTTAAAATAACTTTTTTTTTCTTACTGTGAAGAACATCTTAATATTAGAATACGATTTAATAGATGTTAAAAGTTCTTCATGAAAGCATAGATGCCAATAAAGGAACTTTTATATATATATATAATATATTATGTTATATATTAATATACAAATATAAAACATATATAATTCAGTAAATCAAATATCTTAAACTTACCTGTAGGACAAGCTTGTAGGACCGCAGAACTGATTGTTGTGCAGAGGTTGTGTCTGAGACTGTGCTTGGTTTGATCTGGTTTAGAGGCAGCTCACCGCCCTTTATAGGCCACGGCAGTAAGGGACTATAAGCCAAGGCTAATGGCACTAAATTTAGCTAAGCGTTGACCTTGCATGCCTGACAGGAAGAGTGTGTGTGCTGAGCGGAGAGTAGAGAGGAAGCTGACCAATGGGACCCCGCCACAGCTGCCTCGAATATTTACATTGCACTAACAATGAGGCCCTGGGAGCACTCAGCCCTCCACCTACATGACATTACACTGCACTCACTCACAATTACAACAGCTGCCAACACCATTACAACATTTTATTTTGGTCACATGTTTTTGTTGAAGAGCAGGTCCTCAGAGATCCATTGGGGAAAAGTCTGGTGTGCTGTAGCTCTGACCTTGTGATTGTGTTGAATGATTATTTAGTTCACGAATCACAAGTATCTCCCGTTGAGAACTGAACAATTAAGAATTAAATAGAGTTCCGTGAATTCAGAAATAAATAGCCTAGGACTGATATTAAATGTTGAGACAAGTTCTTCCATCTGGATAATTATGTGGTTTTGTGGTTTGTTGAATGAATGTGTCACTGTATTTTAAGTTGAAATGCAGCTGGGGCAATAATATGATATGTAAATTATAATGTTCACCCCTCAGCTCAAACCAAAACTATACAGTAAAGCTAAGAAAGGTGCTCATCAAATTAGGTTAAATCGTTTAATTGTACAAAAATAGATGGTTGTGACACCGTTACATGATCTTCTACAACTAGTTATTTTAAGCAGCTGTCCTGAATGAAACCTTGCACCCTAAAGACAGTATCGTTCTTTGTATGTGAACGGAAGAGACTTATCTACTTTGTTGACTTAGACCTTGATAGGATTAAGACTCTGATTAAGTGGCACGTTTCTGCTTGAAAGTATCATACAGTCTATCTCTCTGTCTATCCATTTTTCCATCCATCCATCTACTTATCTAGGCCTAATACATTTTTATAATGCATTTGCCACATAACACTTTTACTGTCCATTATTTAATCCAATTCTCATTCTTGTAATCTTCAACCAGTTCCCCATTTAAAACATGCAGAACCTCAGGGTGTTGCCATTCAAAAGAGTATTTCTCAAAAGAGTTATCTGAGAAAGATGCATTAAAATGATCAAAAGTGATAGTGAAGATATTCATTTGAATTGAATTATTTTTCTTTTTGTGCTGACTGTGGACCCACAGTATATTACAGCACTGTAACATTTTCCGAATAGACTGAAGATTACCGAATTGAAAGCACATCATTGTTCAGAATCAAACTCTGGAATAATACATCTACGTGCTGTATTGTACTCCTCCCAAAATGACTTTCCATAACTTCACCGCCTTCAATTGAATACCTGCTTTTTGCAACTGCCTCTCCAGCACGTACACTTGAAACAGAGCTGAGACGTGAGCCAGCAGGATTTCCTCCATCTGACAAAGGAGTTAATGATGATTATTATTATTTCTTGCAGGATGAGGGCGAGCTGATCGTGGAGGGTTTACTCAACATTTCCTGGGGCCTGAGAAGGCCAATCAGACTGCAGATGCACGATGACAACGAGCGCTTTCGCTACGACTGCTCGGGTGCGTGGAGGTCGGAAAGCTCAGAGTCCAGCAGGTGGGTGGAACCACACCCAGATGTGTCCTTTCCTTCATTAGGTCATAACTCCATCTGTTTCTCTCATTAACTCTGTTGTAGACGTTTCAAGGCATGAGCCAAGATTTGATATGGGTGAAGAGCTTTTTATGTGGGTTAAATGGCGTTTCTCTTTCAGCTCAGATAAGATCATACAGTAGATAATGCTGTGTACTTAAAAGCCAACAAATGATTGCTTTGACATTTGATGCACTTCTGTATTTCTTTAGGGAATGATGACCTGTGGTCATTATTAGAAAGTTTTGTTTGAGGAACATTATGGCACATGGGTGAAAAACTGCGGTTATGTGGTGTTCGTCTTTCACCAACAGTGAAATTGCTTATTTAGAATCCTGGGCTACTTCTTCTTCTCACGTGCAGGACTCTTCTGAATCATCTGAATTTTAATCAGCTCTAATGACGAAAGCTGCAGTGACCTTAATTTGATAGTGTGAGCAAGAAGATTCAGCACGTGAGCATAAGACGATTGTCATTCCATTATTGGATAGTAACAGATAAATCAGAGTAATCAGATGTTTCGTTTGCCAGTGAAAGTTTACAGTTACCCTTTTTTAATAAAAAATCGCCAAAGCCGAGGGAAATATTATTTACATTAGTTGAATTAATTAGTTGGGTTATTGTTGTTAACTGAATGTAGAACTAAAACCATAAAACATTTATATTATTACATAAAATAAATTAAAACATTTGAAAAAGTCATATAGTTTAGATTGAAAAAACTGCATATAGATATATTTAAAAATGTATAAAAATAAAACAAACAGAAAAGAAATTCACTAAAATTTTAAATAAATTATAATGAAAACAAAATAAAATTAAAACTAGTTTATAATATTAAGACAAAATATAACCATATCTCAATGATACTAAAATAACAATGGCATTTTCCATCAATAATATATAAAAAGATGTATTTTTTAAGATGAATTTATTTAATTTACCATTAATTGTGCATTACATATTGAATTACATATTGTATGATATCTAAAATAATGTGAACCTTAAATCAGATGCTTATGTACTGTAAGATTAATAAGGCTAATTGCTTATTCCATGTCCCAGTGTCCCAAATATTAGTAACAAAAATTTCATTTTTGTTTAACAAACTTCATATAAATAACAATAAATATCATAATATGTAGTATGATCTCTTTGCATGTGTCACGATCTACTGGAAGCGCTAGCCGAACTTTAGTGCAGCACTTCCAGCCACGCTATTGTATGTTGTGTTTTTCC
>JAUMHR010000063.1:13498982-13509858 GCA_032361145.1 Enteromius fasciolatus | reverse complement strand
GGGACATGTACTGTAACTAGATTGTGAAAAAGTCAATAAACGTCACACATTACATTACTTATTTTTTATTATACTTATAGAAAAAAATGCCAACCTCTTTTTTTCAGATGTTGCCATGGTGACTCGTAATATCTGCACTCTTGAGACACTTTTGAGACATGCTTAACTCTGAGTTAGTCTACTCAGCGTTGATTAACCTTACTCAGATCACCTGTTCTGAAACCCAAAACTCCGAGTTTCTCTGGGTTGGGCAACTCCGAGTTGTTTGAACCTCCTTTCTGAAATAGGCCCCTGGTTGGGTTGCTGACGAACAACGTTACCAACAAAACAAACGTCTGGCATCGACAAATATTAATATATTGCCCCCTTCTGGCGAGAACAGTTGTTACATTTGCAGTTGTGCTTATTATTTAAAAACCTAATAAACTGAAAAGGCTGTAAAAACCTTTCGCTGCTTTCATAGTGTTCATAATGGACAATAAAAAAATAATTTAATAAGTCAAGTTTCCACAAAAATTTATAATATAACAGTTAAAATGTCATTACAAAGAGAGGGTTATATGCGCAAACAGCTGTTAATCTATAAGCATTTATCACTGCAAAAATATATTAATTAATACGGAAAATAAATCGATTTGTATATATGACGGCATTAACTTCTAGAGATAACGTTTGACTACAACAATGTGTATTATGTTTATTATAAGGATAAACAGAAATGACTTCCGGGCTTTAGGACGTAGTTTGTTGTGTGCAGTAAATCGGGCTTGTTTGCCATTTTTAGATACACTTAGAGAGGAACCATTCAGATATATTTCCATATAACTATAGAGACTGTTGTCTGGTGACGTTACGTAGTTCAAGTACAGTTCGGGGAGGGGCGTGTGCTGAAGTCCTCAGCAAAGAGACACATTCAGTTCGGTCCTCTGCGTCGCGCACGAACCAAAACAATGGCGCTGCGTTCAGCTCGTGATTCTCAAATATTTATAATCGGATGTGGCATCTCTGGAATTGGTGCCGCTCAGAAATTACTTAAACACGGTTTTAATAATGTACACATCATAGAAGCGACTGCGAGAAGCGGAGGGAGAATACGAACGGGCAGACTGGGTATGTGCAGCAGGCTTATTAAATCACCTGCCATCTATCTGAAATCACTGATGGGAACATTAGGCTTTTATAATTTGTTTACTTTTTGGCTTGTTTTCGTAATCTTACAGGATGACCGTCTCTTATAGTTTCTTACGAAATGCCTACATGAACATTAGTGAACTAATTTTATTTACATAGAATATAATAATGTTTAATTACACTGATAGTTATCCTTCAGTAGGGTAGGAACCACTGATCTATATATAATAGATCAGTGGTAGGAACGCTACTTTACAACTGTATTTTGTGGGCGGAGCTTAACAGTACTTCCGGCTGAATGAGTTGTCAAAGTGAATGTGTCACGTTGTCCATCAGTGGTTCACAACTAGATCCTGGAGGCATAAACAAACTAAAATAAACAGATTTGTTATAATTGCAGAACACATAAGCCTACCAGTTGACATTGGGGGCCTTTGAGTCAGCAAAGATCTGCTAGTATATATATTACAAAGGATTTGATTCAAAGTCCAGTTTCCATCTGATCCAGTAAAACAACGTTGGTATATTATAATGCAAGGGCCAGCTATATGATCAAAGTACATTTTAACAGAAAGGTTGAATCATGTTCTGAGGACAAAGGTATTCTTTGTTAATGCCAGAGATAGTTACACATTTTTACAATTTATTAACTACAGTATTTCTTGGCCACAATAATGGTTTGATAACATTTGTTACCGTCAATGCTTTTGCTCTTTGAATATATGTTATATGATATAGATATGGATGATAGAAGTCTATTTTATATTAAAGTGCAACATTTACCATTTTATTGTTGCCAAAACTAGAATAAACATTGAGAAATATTTAGCAGAGTAAAATCTAGCCTTGGTCTGCACAATGTATTGCATTTTTTTCTCTATTTGTTCAAGGGGATAACATTGTAGAGATCGGTGCCAACTGGATCCATGGTCCATCGAAGGATAACCCAGTGTTTCGTTTGGCATGTGACTACCAGCTGCTTGACAAAGAGTCAATGTCTGAAGAAAACCAGGCCATTGATGCTGGTGGTCATCCGCTGTTTGTTCCCAACTGGTTTACCAGTTCCGGTCGAAAACTGGGGCTTGAAACGATGGGGCCAGTGGTGGAGTTTTTCATGAAATTACTGGAAAGGAGTCAGCAGTTCCATGACAGTGGTGGAGAACCTCTGTCGAGCGTAGGGGAGTTTGTCAAGGCCGAGGTTGAACGACTGGCCCCAGAAGAGTGGAAGGAGGACCAGGCTAACATTGCAATAAAAAGGGCCATGATAAACACACTGCTCAAGCTGGAGTGCTGTGTCAGCGGAACCCACACGATGGACGATGTAGGCCTGGGAGCCTTTGGCATGTACAAAACTCTCCCAGGATTGGACTGTACTTTCCCAGGGTGAGTGATCATGTACATTTTGAAGTGATGCTAAATATGCCAAATATTGTGACGTTTTCAAACTAAACATGTTCATGCTTTCTTTTTTCCACTAGAGGTTATGAAGGTTTAATTGATCACATGATGATGGAACTTCCTAAGGATATAGTCTTGTACAACAAGCCAGTGAAGTGCATTCACTGGAACTACACCAAGAATGGACCATCAGGAACATCATTTCCTGTTATGATTGAATGTGTGAATGGAGAGACGTTTGCAGCAGACCATGTTATTGTCACGGTCCCACTGGGTACGTATAGATTCAGCATTAATTGTTAACAGTTTGGATCTGTCTGTTAAGTTAAATCTTAGCTGAATTTGCAAGAAAGCTAACAATAAATGAAAAGTACTACATGAAGCACACATTTTTTAAAACTGATTTGTAAAGTCAGATTGATTTAGGTGTTAGTTTCATAATGTATTTTTGAAAACGTTGTTTCACCGTGAGATCTGATGTGCTATGTCTTACAGGGTACCTTAAGAAGCACCAGAGCACTTTTCTGAGCCCTCCTCTTCCACTGCATAAATTGCACTCCATCCAGAGAATGGGCTTTGGGACCAACAACAAGATCTTTCTTGAGTTCGAGCAGCCTTTCTGGGATGAAGACTGTGAGTTGATCTATCTCGTCTGGGAGGACGAGACACATCTTGCTGATATTGTTTCTGATGTAAAGAACTCCTGGATCAGGAAGTTAATTGGGTTCACGGTGCTGAAGCCCGCAGAGAGGTAAACATACCGTAGTATTTTATTTTGCTTCAGCCACTGCATTTATGCCTTTATAAATATGACATTTCTTTCTGTTGTTGTGCAGATATGGGCATGTGCTCTGTGGATGGATCGCAGGACGGGAGTCTGAGTATATGGAAACTCTCACTGAGCAAGAAGTGCTGCACAGTGTCACACAGCTCCTGCGCATATTTACTGGTAACATTTTTACTCTGTACAAGAGGTTAACAACTTAATAGGACATAATTTGATGGGGTCCAAAAGTCTGATACCATACTGTATAAAAATAATAAATAAATAAATAACATGGAATTTTTCATAATTTTCAGGCAATCCAACTATTACACCAAGGAAGCTTTTAAGATCTCAGTGGTTCCACGAACCCTATTCCTGTGGATCTTACACCTACGTGTCCAAAGGTTGCTCAGGATATGACATAGATAACCTTGCTGAACCCTTGCCGGTGAAAGGCTCAAATTCTAAGGTGCAACTACTCTTATTTTGTCAATGTTTGTTCAAGCAACTAGATTTCATTCTTCAGTTGAACAGTATGCTATATAGACAATTTCCCTTTACTCTTACTCTTTTTTTAAATTATTATTTGCATTATTATTTGAACCTGAATGATGTTTGTTTTTGCAGTCTTTGCAGGTGTTGTTTGCAGGAGAAGCCACACACGGGTCTTTCTTCTCTACAGTTCATGGAGCGTTGCTGAGCGGCTGGAGAGAAGCAGAGCGTCTAATATCTCACTACACTCCTGCCTCTGGGTCATTCTCATCTAAACTCTGAAAACTGTCCTCATGTTCTGAAGAGTCAGAAGGATTGACAGTGATTTTCATGATCACTTTCATCTGAAAGATGTTGTTCTTTAGAAAGAGCAATAGAAAGAAAATTTGAACATTGGAACCTTATGAATGTACCTGCTGAATTATTTGAAGCATCATGGATGTACTACACAATCCATGTTTAATATGCCGTCCAAGTTTGATAATTGATTCATATCAGAAAATTCTTACTGAATGCCAGTACTTTGCAGTTTGCACAAATGTGAATTGTTTTTGTAAAGTGAAAATAACTTTCTACGTCAAACATAGTTTCTCATAACACTCTATGAAGTATGAATAATTTTTTCTTTATTAAATTCTTTATAGAATTTGGGCTGAGTATTCCCTTTATCCATTTGTCCGAAAAGTTTTTGATCATGTGAAATCATTTACATTGTAAGATCCATATCTGGATAATTTAATATTTTCAAAGAAATTTTCTCATAAAAAAAAACATTTTTGTCATTTCATGTGTCCCTTAACACATATGCATAACAAGATGCCAAAAAGCTTTAAAACATCTGGTATTTATGGATTAGAAAATCTAACAGTTAAAGTGCACTGTTTAAATACCTCTAATTTATTTGAAAAGTGAATATACTAGAATTACAATTTATGTGGTGTCATTGCTTTGTTGTGAACAACAGTGCGCTAAGTGCACACTTATCGAATAAACAAGCAAAGCACCAGCTTGAACCAGCGAAGGATCAGCATAAACCAACTGATAACCAGCATCCCAGCTTCACAACCTACCTAACCAGCATATGCTTTTTTTTCAGCAGGGAAGTCTTTCAGAAGGTGCTTCTACTGAAAAATAGGCATTTCGTTGGTTAAATTCGTATTGATATGTCACTTGCAGATACTAAAATCGAACTCATTCTCTAACTAAGAATGACAGATTGGATACGCTTTTTCTCACCTTACACCGAAAGAAACCATCCTGAAATAGTTGCACAGAATGATTCTTAGACAAGAGTCTTTGTCTGGGCTCAAGTAGGCTACAGTTCACATGAGGAGGAGCCTTGAGCTGGGAGAGGGAGAACAGAGCATCTAATATCTCACTACACTCCTGCCTCTGGGTCATTCTCATCTAAACTCTGAAAACTGTCCTCATGTTCTGAAGAGTCAGAAGGATTGACTGACATTTTCATAAGATCTGAGTGATTTTGTGCTTCATTCGTGAAATAGAAGAAAAATTTTGTATGTAATGGCTTACAAATATACCGCATGACAAATGTTTAAAATGCCATCCAATTTAATGTAATCACAGTCAGCAAATGTTGCTTTGTGGAGAATCTCAAAATTTCTAATAATTTCACTGTATAACTTTATTTTACAAAATGTTATTTGTTTTTTGTAATCTGAAAATATTTTTATAATAAACTTTAAAACTTAAACTTCATAAGGTTTTCTGTCCTTATAAACTTACAAAATATTTTTTTATTTTAAGTTTTTTTCTAGTTTAATTTAGATGATGAAGAAAACTCTTCAGTTGTCCAAACGAGACCCTCTAAGTTTAATTGGGCGGAAAAAACTCCCGCTCTGTAGGTGGCAGAATACATATATGTAGTTGTTTCTCATCTCAACTCGTTACTAAAGCCATCGAAGAAGAAGATTCAGCAATGTAAACATGGCTTTTCTTTTAGTCAACAAAAAAAGTAACTTTTCTGAATGCAAATAACTGGTGAGTAACCTGTCATAACAGCAATATTGCGTTTTCAAGCGGAACCATTTTTCCAGTGAAATCAATGCAGTGTTCATTTACCGTTGGTTTATTTTATGCTGGGTTTAGTTTAACAAGCTTTGAAATTGCATTGTGATAGAAGAAGAGAATAATGCAATCTCACGAGTAATTATATTTTAAATACATCGTTGGAAAGAGCATTATTATCTGCCTATTTTGTTATAGTTCTGGTCCAGCCTTTGGAAGAATTTTACATCCGGTCTCAAGAAGAACTAGCTGAACATCAGAAAGGACATCGGAAGTCAAAGACTTGCGAAAATGGAGCAAGGTTTGCAATCTGCGAGCGTTTCCCAGCACTTTATCAATGGATGGTTAAAAAGCGAAGATGACAGTTCACTGACCTTGCAATCAGACTTCATTAAGTCAGAAATACAAGTTAAAGTGGAACCTGATCAAGATGACTCTTCACTGCTGGATGTGAACGAGCTAGGAACCTTTTCTCGTTCTCAGGGGAATGTTAAAGAGGAGTTTTTGGACCTTGGTCTGCAAATCTTACCAGCTGGCCTAATGCCTCCAGTTGAGATGGAAGAAGAGCTTGAAATCACACACACTTTTCCAGATAAACCTCTGAACAGAAGAACTGATACATCGAGCAAAAGAAAAAAATGCACAGGCAAGAAAAGAACATCAAGAAAAAGAAAACCAATAGAACAAATAAAGTCTGCGTTAATAATGAAGGAAAACGGCACACAACATCCAGAGAAAGCAGGTAAAGGCAGAACATCAAACAAACAGCGTAAAGAAGAGGGCTTTAGTTGTGAAACCTGTGGGAAAGAATTCCAGCGGTCAGATCTTCTCACGGATCACGTGAAAATTCACAGAAGACAGAAACCGTACGGTTGTGATCAGTGTGAAATGAAGTTTGCCAAACCCTCGTATTTGAAAATACACTTGCGTAGACATGCCGGTGACAGGCCTTTTCCATGTAACCAGTGTGAGAAGAGGTTTTTTGACATCTATGACTTAAGGGTGCACCAGAGAGATCACACTGGAGAGAGACCTTATATGTGCCCTGAGTGTGGGAAGAGTTTCAAACGCGTTTACATACTTAACAAACATAAACGGACACACTCAAAGGAGAGACCTTTCCAGTGCTCTGTGTGTGGAAAAGCATACAGATATGGGTACAGTTATAGATTGCACCTGAAAAACCATCTTGATTAGGGTCCATGATGTGTATCGCCATTTTTTGCAACAGTAAAAGGCTTTCGATTTTTATTCCTTCCTTAAAGGATTCATTTTTCCTTATGTTAAGTGGAAAATGTGTTTTTAGCATTTGATTTGAGAAGGCTTTTTAACTTTTTAATTTTTTTATCTATGCTTCATCCCCATGAATGACTTTGTTCCACTCTTGAGGAGTGTGTAGATGTCCAGTAATTTATAATAGGCAAAACACTGGCTCATTACACATTTTTAATGTTTTACAAGTGGCTTTCTGTAGCAAGCTTGCATTAAAATGAGAGGATTACAGACTTAAATCTCAATTCTTTTTCTGATGTCCTGTGTTTGAAGAAATGTTTCAGTTCAGAAGACAGATAGAGAAGATATCACAAATTGTTATAGAATAAAGTGTGTGTGATCTTTGTACCTTACCTACCCCACCCCTGAACGGTAGATATTAGTACATATTGGTACATTAAAGATACATATTAGTGCTTTAAAAGTACGTTTTTGTACCTTTTCACTTTTGTACCTTAGCTGCCCCAGTGATTGAACTGTACCTTTTTTTCTGACAGTGAAACGGTTTGGAAATAAAGATAATTTCGCTATGATGACCTATGTTCTGTACACGTACATGTCAATCTAGTTTTCAGTTCTTTAATTAATTCTCTTATGTTCACCTAGGCTAAATTTATCTGAAAAAATTACAATAAAGCTACATTTTCAGTAGCCATTATTCCCGTCTTCAGTGTAACATGATTCTTTAAGGAACATTTCTTATTATCAACGGTGAACACAGTAAATTTTATAAAACCATAATATATTTTCTTGATCAGTTTAACGCATCCTTCCTTAAAACTTTAAAAATAGGGTCTTATTATCCCAAAATTTTTGAACATTATAAATGAAAATGTTGTCATGATTTACTCTCATTTTGTTTCAGACCTGTTTGTTTTTCGTTAAAGCCGTACAATGAAAATCCGTTTTCCAACTGACTTTTACTGTGTGCAGAAAACTCTAATCAATCTTCAAAATAAATTTGTTCCTGTTCCACAGAGGGTAACGTTGGGGTGGGTTGTTGTTTTACCGTTTCTCCACTAGAGGGAGACTAAATGCTGCACATTCTCACCCCAGTCAATTTTGCTGACTAAGCAAATGCCCAGCATGCAGCCTGTTCATTTCAGAATGATGACAGCACAAATGTTGGATTTTTTTTTAAAAAAAGAGAATGTTCTTGTGTGTTCTTGAAGTTCCTGTAAGTGAATTAAAAAAAAAATGTAGTTCACATGATCAGTACCACTGATACATATTTAGAATTTTTTTTAAGTGTAGGCCTACTTATGACACATGTGCTTGTGTGTTTGTATTTTACAGTTTTGTCTATGGCGTGGCTTAAAAAAGCCTGCAGCTGATGTTACAGATAGACTAGAGAAGAATATAAATCCATTGCTGCCCTTGATTTGGAATCTGAGGTCTCTGAGAGTGATGGCCCAGCTTTGACAAATGGTCAGAAAACTCTCCTTACAGACTTCGAGTTCTCATCTGAGGAATCTAATGATGAAGAGAGAGAAGATTGCTGGAGTCGATGGAGCAAAGGAGACTCTTACTAGAGCAAATATCCTTCTCAAAGCGAAACCGTGACCTTCTCACAGAGCTGTCCAGGGCCTGCAGCAGAGTCACCTAAAGAGGCCTGGGAACTTTTCATGAGCGAAAACATTATTAATAAGATCCTGCAATGCACTAACTTAGACTGAGAGCAGCGTTAGCTAAAGGCAAAGTGTGGGAAAAGATAACTAAAGAAGAACTTAAAAGCCTTTATTGTTCTGAGCCTTCTCATTGGTGTGGAGAGAAGTAGCGGATGTCCCAATCCGTGAACTGTTTATGGATCCGATACAGAACCCACTGTATAGAGCTACCATGTCTGTTGTATCAAGACCTTGACAGATCCCTGCAATTTGATAACAAGAAAACCAGGGTCGCAAGAGAGGCATCAGACCGCATGGCAGCCTTCCGAAATGTGTGGGACCTGTTCCTGACCAACTGCAGGAAAAGGTTCATCCTGAGGGATTGTGTCACTGTGGGTGAGCAGCTTGTGCCATTCCAGGGAAAATGTGCCAAGCTGCTCTACCAAGAGTGGCATAAAAATCTTTTGGATGTGCGATTCTGAGGTCCCCTATGCCTTTGATGGGGTCATCTACACAGGCAGACAGCCAGGGGAGGAGAGAACCTTGCAGAGAACACATTTGTCCAATGGACTTCAGCAAAAAGGTAAACATTTTTATCAAAGAATCCTAAAAAAAAGATTGGCACTAGTATATTTTCCATTTGAGACACTTTGGGTTAACTATCTTCTTAAGCACACAGTTTACTTCTTGAAGAGATCACACCAGCAACCTTGTTACCAGCCCTCAACCACAAACACTATGCCAGACCTTCAGTGTTGTTGTGCTATCTAATGACCTTGCCTTTTGTGTTTGTTTCTCAATATAGGTCTCAATATTACAATGGACAGCAATTTCACCAGTGTCCCTCTCATAGAGAAACTTTTTGAGAAAAGCTTGACCATGGTTGGGGCCCTTCACCATAAGAATCCACATGTGCCACCGACTATGAAGCCATCCAGGTTACGAGCACCACATACCTCTGAGTTGGGTTTTTTTGTGGCAAAGTATTCATGGTGAGCTATGTGCCAAAACTAAAAAAGGCAGCGATTCTGTTGTGTACAATGCATACCAGTGATGCGCTGAATGAAACGAGTACTAAAAACAAGCCAGAGGTCATTGAGTACTACAACCGCACCAAAGGAGGGTTCAGCAGTGTTAGGGTAATGGCTGAAAATTATACTTGCAAGAGGCAAACAAAGAGATGGCCTATGCTGCTTTGGTATAACATGTTGGATGCTGCTATTGTAAACTCCTACTCCATTTTCATTGCTCAGCTGCTCTAGCTTCATGGGAGGTAGACATAACGTCCAGTGCTTGTTCATAAAAGAGCTAGTGAAAGAGCTTGTAGTGCCTCAGATACATAGGGGCAGAGAAGAAAGCCCTGGATTATCCATGAACATCCTTGAGGCCATGGACAGATGTGGGATGTGCCCACATCATTGCCAGCTGTCAATTCTGAGCTCCAAGAACAGAGCTGTCAAAACAGAATAAGAAAAAGATGCTATTACTGTCCATCTGGAAGAGACAGAAAAGTGAGCAAGTTCTGTAGTGAATGCAAAGATCACAGTCACATGTTGGTGACTTGCTACCGGTACATGCCTTAAGACCCATATAGAAACATATCTATTCTGCAAGGATGATGACTGTTCTCTAGACCAGGGGTTCCCAAACTTTTTCTTTCCGGGACCCACCTATGCAAGTAAGTCAATCTCAAGACCCACCATAATATTTTAATATGGAAAAATGGGTAAAAAAAAAAACTAAACAAAACTCATTAACAGAGCAGTTTTTATTTTGCTTTATAAAAATTACATTTAAACATTGCAATACTAAAAAGCTGAGAAACACAGTTGTGTTAAAATGCTAAAATGTAAGAGGAATAACTGAATGCTGAGTTACAAAGTCAGTTACTGAATACTTATTTACAAATACATATATTTTAAGAAGTGAAAAGCTTAAAAGAAAGCAAAGGAAATTCATTAGTGAGAAGGATGTGCCTGCTTCTTAGAACACAACATATCTAATCTAGGAATTATTCTGGACAGACTGACACGCATATCTTGTGATGGCTGTAGGCGAGATCTGTATTTTGTTTTCATTGCTGTCAGAGCAGAAAATCCACTCTCGCATAGGTAAGTGGTAGAAAAGGGCACTAAAACTTTGAGTGCAGCAGCTCCTAGGTTGGGGTATTCCTTGGCAACAA
>JAUMHR010000063.1:13435235-13475713 GCA_032361145.1 Enteromius fasciolatus | reverse complement strand
GAATGTTATCTATAAAAAAATGCAATCAAATAATGCAAGGATTTGTTATTTCTAATTAAAGTTTAATTTTGTTTTAAAAAAATAAATAAATAAATGACGTGTTTGTGCATGTACACAAGTATACAGGAAAGCATTCTGTTCAGCAATTATCAGTGTTTATTGAGTTCAGTGAGTTCATGTTTACTTAAATCAGACACATTTTGGGGGATATTTGCAAGCAGCATGAATCTGAATGTTTGTGGACAGCCAGCTATGCAGGTTTTATGATTAGCCAAACATTATACACAACTTTTTTTTGTACTGCATTTGTGAAGGCAAAAAAAAAAGTGTTTGAATTTTTGTAGTCTCCTGTTGATTCTCTGCCCCAAGAGTTGACATGCATTTCCTTGCAAAACCAAACTTCAGCAGCCTGGGCCAAAGAAGTGTTTTTTTTCAATTACCTCCAAGAATTCTCTTAAACTGCGTAGTCACCCTTCCAAGAATTCCGCATGCAGAAAAATATCATCATAACAGCTAAATGTGGCAAATTATTATTACATTTCTGGCTTCTGCCGTTTCTCTGAAAAAAAGATGGCAAGAACCTGGAACACCTCTATATTATTATCTTTGCTGCCATTAGACAATGGTTTGGAATGATATAATCAGATGACTTTTAGTTTTTTTTTAATTTGAAATTTAAAGGACAATAGAAATACATCATATGTTCTTTTTCTGATTAGATTATATGATAATTTTATTCGTTTAAACCGTTCATTTACTTATTTATTAACTGATTGATTGCATTTACTTACTGGATTTAAGTGGGCTCTTTTTTTTGAACTGGCCCTGACCAGAACCCTCATAATATTTCCTGCAAGCCTTATCTCTCTCCAAACACTGAATCCCTATCTCTCACTTTTCTCCTCTGGCACCCTTTTGTTAATCTATATACTCTTAATTGAAAACAGAGGGCTGATCTGAAAAGGGACTTTTAGAGTTTCTCATGTTATACCAGCGTGGAACCCATCTGCTTCTGATTTCCTTCCCCCTTCAGTCCTGTAGGGCCTGATTGGAGGAACGTCTCCAGCTGTGAGCGATGACTGCCGTGCTGTGGTATTTGTCCTGTTGTGGGGAGGTTGGCTCTGCTGTGAGGACAGCCAGAACCCCCCGCCTCATTCAGTCTCCATAGGGAACACAGCTGGAGGGATGGTGAGAGGAGACGCTCGATCTGATCTCTCTTCTCCATAAGTGTTTACAGTCACTGGATACTTCCATCTCTTCTATGTCATAAGCAGTCAGAAAGCTCAAAAATGTTCTGCTTGGTCCTCAGAGTGTGACCCTGCTGTCATTTAAGGCTGCTAGGATTAACAATGGGTGGGTCTTTGGAACGTGATTCACCTTACTTAGTGTTGACAGGCAGTAAATATTTTGAGTGTTTTGTGTTTATGGTGAGCGGCTGTTTCTGTCTATTTTTGCTCCAAAAAATAACTGTAACTCCTTCAAACAGCTGGATAGTGAGGGTCCTTTTTTTCACAACCCCTCTTACAGCTAATGTATGTTGCTTCTGAAGTAAACATTGCCTTGCGGTAGGATGTGAGAGACATATCAAACATCAGCTATTCATTCAGTGTTGCTCTTATCGATTCTCTTTCCTGTCTTTAAGCTGCGTTTCCATTGGACAAACAGCCAGATTGATTTACACAAACCTGCTGTGTCCATTAAGCTCGGGTTGGGTTAAAATGGTTACATTACTTCTAGAGCAATGCACTGGATAGAACTGTGTAAACACAAATCTGCAACACACAGGCTTCGGTCAGGATGTGTTTAGACTGTGGCGTTTCTGACAGCGCCATTAGTTTGTCATTTCCCTGGTGGTGACTGTAAGTAGAGCGTACTCTCCATTGCATTATTTCCTGAGTGTTTTGTTTTGAGCAATTGCTTATTTTGTGGGAGGAATATTCTCAGAGCTAAAACAATAGGATAATAAATTTTGGGTTCTTGGGTTTGTGGATTTTTGACCCGGTGGTTAGTGCAAGACTATGTGTTTCAAATGAGCAACAAATAGTTTATTTTCCACAATTTATTTCATTTTTTTTTTCTTTTTATTTCATTATTGTTTGCATCACATCCCCCTTTTTTGCTTTAGAAAGCTGAGTTCGTCTCTATAAGCTACAGAATGTCTAAATGTCAAATTCACCAGGTTTCCTTCACACTGCCAGCGTAGCTCTATTGGGCTAAAATCTATTAAAAACACAACCAAAATAGGTCAGACCGCTGTAAACAGAATATCATGTGTGTCCTCTGGCACTTGCCCAGAGACCTCTGCAGTGCTGGATATATAGAGCCTTTTTCACAGAGTTGTGAATTCTTCAAAACTGCTGATCAAATCTGATGATGCCGTAACTTACGAGTGCCCGTCGGTCTTATCCAGTTGTGATTCGTGGAGATTTGCCCACTGTTTACTTTGTGGTATAGTTTAGCATGCAAGGTGCCAGACAACCCTATATACTGTATACACTACTGGTCAAAAGATTTGTTTTTTACTTTTGCTGAAAGAGTTCTCTTATGCGTACCAAAAATGCATTTGTTTGATCAAACATGGGTCAAAGATCTGCATCAAAAGAAATTTAAAAAAGTGATTTTATGTCTATAGAAAGCAAATTGGTTGTAAATAAAGTGTCTACTTTTAAGGTTTTCAAATAATTTTCTGAAGAATAAAATGTCAAAATTTGGTTAAAATTATGTTACATCCTTCAGTGTAACATAATATTTATGTAAAAAAATCAAACAGCATGCTTATTCTGACTGTACATATTAAAATATATAAAAGTTAAAACAAAAAATTTGTGTGTGTTTTAAATATTAAAAATCTGTCTTACTGACAAATAGGCAAATGAAAATAATTAGTATTGGAGGTGAAAGTAATTAGTCTTTCAGTGGGTGTCTTCTGTAAATCGGGAAAATGTAAGATATTTATTTTTTGCTCACAAATCTTACATTGAATTAAACAGAAACACTATCAAGCAGTATTTGACAATGTTTTTATGCTTAAAACTTTTTTGTTTTTGACCCACACATACAGCAGTTGACACAGGAATATTGTGAAATATTATTAGAATAAAAAAAACGTACGCCATGTTGGAAAAGCTGAATTTTCAGCAGTTATTACATTGTCACATGATCTGCAGTTTTGGTACTTAATTATATTTTCAATACAAATACAGTTATTTTAAAGTGTAATAATATTTCCCAATATCCCTATTCTATGATGTGAAGCTTTAACTCTATCCATTCATGAACTAATACTACTCTCAAAAACTGGGCATCTGGCACGCACCTGAGTTTCAGACCACGGGGCAGTCCTTGACACCAAAATCAAACTCCATGTTGAGTTAATTACTAAATGTTTGAAGGACAGCAGTGTTTCTGACACTAGATATCGCTGATTGTTTTGCCTGTTCTTTGATTTAGGACCTCACCCACACCAGACCACCAGCATTATGATAGCACAGGGACTGGCACCATCGCAGAGATGGCCTTGCGTCAGACTTTCTGTGAAGTTTGAAAGTATCGCCAAAACAACAGCCACAACCGTCATGCTTTCCAGCTGTTGTCGACAGTGGTTGACTTATGGTGTTTAAGGTTGGGGAGGAGAGTCTTCTACATGCAGTGTGTCAGTTGGCCAGTTGGCTCTGGGTGGATGGAAGCAGATGCTAATAAATGATATCACTTGTTTTTCGCTCATATGGGACCTGGAACTTCATTTCCAAATCCTCTCACCAGTAAAGCAGCTTTAGGCCTCCCTATCCCCTTAACAGTGTGGAATAAACACTCCGGTAGCCAGTGATTTGCTATGCAAGATTACACACGGTTGGATGCATGGATTCACATTCTAAATCCTGTTTTGTGTCACAGCAATTTAGTAAAAATCATAGACACTCATGTGCTCACAATGCACTACTTCTAGCCACTTTCTGTTCTCTTTTAGGAGAACTGAGTCAAAAAGGAAGCACAGGGTATGTATTAATGTACACTCTGTGACCAGAAGACCACACCGCAATTATCTGTTGAGGTTTGAAGTCACTTACATAATTAAAATCATTAGAATTCCTCATACAGTATAGTGAGTTCTCGAATTTGTGTAGTGGTTTGGAGTTTGAACTCTCCAGCTGAAGTCTGCCATACCACACATAGCATCTTGTTCAGTTTAGGAAGATGAAAAAAAAACAAAAAACAGTGTCACATTTCAAGTTAGCAGCAGTTTGACAGACTTAAGTGAGTATGGCTTGGATAAACTTTGACTAAAATGATGTTTGCAATTCTCAAGGGAAAAACCTAGTCTTTTCTTTTTGCTGTTTTAGAGGCCTAGATATTGATATCAGCATTGACTCACTTTGCTGAAACTACACCCATAATATAACCCTTCTGAGAAAATGTATTGCTGTAAAGAAAAAAAGCCAATCCTATTTTAGATTTTAGTAATTGGTCATTTCTCTTGAAGTTTCTAAAGGAGTTCTTGTCGTAAATAATCGTGCAGAGTTTTAATATCAGCCATTTATCAATTATTGGTCATAATTTGAAAATAATGACCATTTTATCAGTATCAGCTAGAAAAAATGACTGCATGATGCTCGCCAGCTGTTACCCTTCCTGATATTTTAAGAGAAACAACACAGTGTTGTCTTGTTCTCAATAGCATCAAAGATTGTGTGCAATCCTTTACTTATTTGCATAAAATTTGCTCAGTCTCAAATTACAAAATATACAAATTTTCCACAATCCATAGAAGCTTCAAATTGCTTCCGAGCTGCACTAAGTCACAGCTGTTTCCACGGATTGGACGAATGTAGGTGTTCTGAGCTGAACTCTCATTAATCAGACTCTGTCTCTGACATGTCTTCTCAGGCAAGACCCAAAGGTGAAGGACTGACTCCATACCAAGGCAAGAAGAGGTGCTTTGGTGAATACAAGTGCCCTAAGTGCAAGAGGAAGTGGATGAGTGGGAACTCCTGGGCCAACATGGGACAGGAATGCATCAAATGCCATATCAATGTTTATCCTCATAAACAGGTACAGTATCCATGTTTTAACAGCTCATATAATCTGACACTGTATTGCTAAAATACTACATGCAAGTTTCTCTAATCTGTCAGTTAACTGAGTAAGCACATGCGGTGGAATCTTCCAAGAAGTTCCTATAGATGGGGCCCAGCAGGTACCCTTGAAACCTGAGACACAAACTCAAGGCATCCGTCTAACCCAAATACCCCTTGAACTCAAGAAGAGGTCATTTTTCAGGAAGTCAATGAACACAAAACTCATCTACACTGTAAAAAGCAGGCAACCTATTTGTTCAGATATTTTCACATGAAACGCATTTTTAGGTTATTCTTTTGTAGTATAATTATTAATTATTCTTAAATGACGTCTGGAGACTTAACCTTGTTTTTAAAGAAGCATTGCATGGCTCTAGGTAAGCATGCAAATAGCTCTCTGGAGGGAAGCATTCAATGAAATTACTTTCACTACAAGTAGTTTTGCATCCACATGCATTAGCAGCCGTCGTACTGAAGGAACCAGCTGTTGAGAAGGCCAACTCTTCCATAGGACAGAGTATTAAGGCTAATTCCATTCTGACAAGCGAATTCTTTAGCTTCTCAGTCTCACCTACTTAACATGTTTCCTACAGTAAGCGTGCGAGATGTGCAGCGCACTGCAACATATATCAAAAGCCTTTAAGGGTTTGCAGCTGGCGTCTTTGCCTGTAACTCAAGCAAACATATGAAAATTTCAGTTTTTATTGTTCTCTCAAAATGGAAATCATTGTTCCATTGTTCGCTCAATACTCCAGATTGTACGCCGTAAAGTATGTTGTATCTCCAGCCGCTCCCGACGGACGATTAAGTGAAAGTGTCTGAATCGCGCCAATGCCACACTGCTGCATAAAATAGCCAGAATGTGCTCGAGAAGCAGGCGTCCGGAGATCCCTGCTTTTATCATTCTCATTTTTAACGACATGCACAGGGAACACGGCTGACATCTTTACAGTATGAGAGCAGACATGGAGCAGAGGTATTATATAAAGTCCTCCCAAGCTTCCTGGGTTTTTTGGTTTTGGCAGGAATTCGTTCTGCTTATTAAGAGCATCAAGGCTGCAGTTGCCAAATTATTAATTCGCAGAGGTATTAGACATTTCCTCTTATTATCATTCACAAAAGCCTTTGGCACACAAGCAAACACTCCCTCGGGTTACAGCACTGTCTCCTCCCAATGGCCCGTCGTAACCTGGTTTTCCGTAATTCACGGAGCGCAACTGAGAGGTACAGGAAAGAATAACAAGATTGTAAAACGATCTTCCAAAAGCAGTGGGTGGGAAAACAAATAATTGCGAAAGTATTATTTGTGATCAACAGCCAAAAAGATTTGGCTCGTGCACGTTCTCAGTGTCTTTTGTCTCGTCCAAAACAAAGATTCGCTATAGAGTCTTCCCTCCCTGGTTGTCGTCTTGAGTGATGGAATCCTGTAGGCACCTAAACTTGCTTGGGATCGTCTTGCATATTAATCTCTGCAAAATTACTGAAGGGAAAAAATAAAATGAAGTCTTAATAACAAAACATGTCCTTCTGGCAGCGAGTGCAAACACAACAAGGACAAGTCGTGGCTCTTGATAGCCATCCTAAACAAATTTTTGACACACCCCTGCGGTTGGTCCATTGTGGTTTGAGACTTGGACCTACGCGATCCCGATACTTCGTCTCCAAAACCATATCTCCAAAGAGTCTAGCCAAGCGCAAAAAGAAATCTCCGGTTTCAACCTGACTGATGTTGTGGACAGAAGTACACGTGCACTCAAACTGTGATTCACATGTTCTGCTCCTCTCAGCGTCCTTTAGAGAAACCAGACGGCCTGGACGTTTCGGACCAGAGCAAGGAACACCCGCAGCATCTGTGCGAGAAGTGCAAAGTCCTGGGCTACTACTGCCGCCGCGTGCAATAAGGAGGATCCCGAGGTCGTCTCCACCCTTTCCCATCGCTTCGCCTACCAAGCGCTCCAAGAAAAAGTGAAAAGTGCCAAAACATTCATGTAAATATCTCTAACGCTAGTAACGGCTTTGTGTATCAGCAGCATGCGACGCATTTATTGTGTATAATGGACAATATGTTTGGGACAGTGTTTCTATCCGTATGGGACGCAGTGGATTACCTCACCACTGCGCCCCCTGATTGTGTGTTTACAGACTCTCCCTTCATTCTCCCTGCCAAGTGAACTATGAGGATGTGCCGAGCACTAAAGGTGTCGTGTTAGTTTGCTCAAACAAGGGCCCAGTGTGCCTTTGCAGAGTTTTTGGGTCAATAGCACATCATATTAACTGTGAATTAACAGAGGGACAATGGACTTTCCATCCCTAGCTTTTGTGTCACATATTTATTTATGTTTGTGTATCGTTTCGTAGTGCAATTGAATGAACTAAACTGGGATAATTTCATCCGTGTTTATATCTGGACAGGTATTGTCTAACCCCACCTCTTGCCATTAGAAACTACTGTAGAATAGAACTTTCTAATGCTTCGGATTAGCGCGTCAGGTAGTTTATATCTTTCACGTACATGTATGAATTGCCAAATGCGAGATGTTTTTGTCAAGTTGGTTAAATGCAGCCCTGGAGGCATTTGAATCGAGTTGTTGGCAACTATGCAAAACCATTGCAGCTTATACAGAGTCATCAGTTCCTTAGTCGAATGAAGTGTGTGTGGATGATCGAAACGAAGCCGTGGCTAGCTGACCGTCACCGTCCTTTGAAATGTGATTACGTATGTTGTCAATTGGTGCCAGAGAACTGCTTCAAACGTCTTAGAAGCCCACGTAAAGCTGAAGCGTTTTTGGTTCAGGGGTCAAAATGTGAGCTTTTCACTAAAAAAATAACGCCTGCTCTTCACTGAGATATTTAGCTCAGGATAAAGAGTGTGTTTTTGAATGACACATCTCAGATGAAATAGTGTGCGTCTGTCTTATATAAACACCGCTCTAGAAAATGTCATTAATTCATTTCAATGTTATGCAACACCTTTATTTGTGAATTCAAAATGACTCATCTAAATCCTCCGCTCTTGAAAATGAAGGTTATAAAAGTGTTTCCCCCCCAAAGCAGTTTTTGAAAGAATCGTTTTTTATGACCGAAAGAACCATAAAGAACCTTTTGTGCAAAGAAAAGATTCTAGGGACGTTTGAATTTGACCCTTGCACTAAAATATGTTTCATTAAAGAAATTCTCCGCTGTTTACAATCATTCTGATCTTATCTCAGAATTAAATCCTTAATTTTTAATGTTTTTATTGCCTAACCCCGCATTTGTATGTTTATACATTGGCTACAAACGTACCTGATGAATTACACCCTGTTTAAACTGTGACTTTTGGGAAGCATTTTCTATTTGAGTGGACAAATATATGACTGTAAAGGGAAAAGAAAGACAAAGTAAGTAATGCTGAAGAGTTTTTTTGTGATGTAACGAGAAAAACCATTGGGTACATTAGACCGATCAGAAGATGTTTGATTGAGAGCATGATGATGGAAGGGTGTTATTTGGATGGAAGTAAGTGTGTACAGGATCTCATCTATGTGCCTTTACCTCTTGTTATGGCTCACACAAATTACTAATTGATCATATTTGAGTGTAGCCCAGGATCATTAAACAATAAATGTAGCTTTACGTGTTCCAGTGGGAAGTCATAGATGAATATAGCGTGAATTATGTCAATCCTAGATGTACATATGAAGTTAAATGCATTTACATGGTAAATACAGTGTGCATAACTGTTTACTTATCGTTGGAGTCCACATATTTTCTGTTGAATGTTAGTTAATGTTTCATTGATTGGGATAAACGCAGATGAAGATATGAGTCTTGTCTGAAGGGAACGTCTAGTGCCTTAACACAGTTTGGTTATGAAAGTCCAAGGAATGTCATGTATGATGCCGAGGAATTGAAGGAGCCGATTAGATGCCTGAAAATGTAAACCAGCTCATTTTACTTTAGTTGAAAAAAAAATGGCTTTGAGGTTCTGATGGGAAATTAAAGGAGTATAAACTGCCAGGGAGTCAATCATTAGATCACTGTTAAATAAAAAACAAGGCTGTTTCTGCGAGTCGCCGCTTTGTTCTTTGGACGTCATCGTTGTTTCTGAGCCTTTATTTCTTGGTAACTGTTTTTCTGGTGTTGCTAATGGCTTCACTGTGTGTACATTCTTACACGCCAAGGTTTACTTCAGGCCTCATTTAGGCTGAGTTACTCTGCTTTTTGATAAACACCGTAATGAAAATAACCAGTGAAATAAATGATCACTGCGGATTCATCATAATCATAGCTGGTAGTCTGCACAGAATGATTTCCTTGCGTCTTTGGGATCAATTCAGTTTATTGTCAGGTCACTTTAACAGATGACCCAGTGCACCACTAGATTGATGCCTCGTTATTAAATTTGCTTTATTATTGCAAAATAGTTGCATTGCACTATATACGTGACTAAAATGTTAACAGCCCTTGTTGAAGGCATATATTACTTAAACGAGCTTCCCCTGATTTCTGCTTTATTGAATGAAAGACAGAGCTTGTGGTATTGAGTGTACATGCATTTAAAACTATACAAAGTGCTTTTTGCGCATGTGTTTTTGTCTTGAAATACATATACTTGACTTTTTATAGCTCACTTTCAGTATAAACTTGTTATTTTCTATTAAAGGTATGTGTATTTTGGAAACAATATAGATAATGAAGATTTTGGAGCAATTTGATATCCAGACAAGATTTTGATGTTTTCCCTTACAAAGATACTAGTATGTGTTTTGTGTATATATTCGATTACCATCATTATCAAGTTAGCTATTTCGAAATGTTATGATGCAATATAAAACTTGTGTATGTGAAAAAGGGCAAAATGCTGAGATGCAAAAGAGCTGGGAGTTTTTTTGTTTTTTCTTCCTTCGATGTTTTACAATAATCTTTGATTATATCCTACAGAAATATTTATGGAAGGATTTTGTTCTTTTTTTAACAATTCAATTCTTTTTTGTATAAAATATGCAACAGAAGCTACTCTATGAAGAAAATATTGATGACTACATAGAATATTATTCGAAAGTTGGTACATAGTTATTATGCCCTTACAAGCCATTTTATTTGTGTTTTGTTATTCTAGATGTTATCGGTATATAGTATCCTTACCTTTTACGAGCATCCGTGTGCTTCAATGTTTTTTCGAATCTTTGCGTGTCTTGTTATACAGCATGAATGTTTTGATTTGCATTTATAGGAAACCTATAACACTCGTCCTAACTTCACAAACAGCTGTTTTTCACATAACAGAGCCTGACTGTAAGTCGTAGGGCCTTTTTATCGAGGTGTTTTATAGACGCAAAACGGTGGCAAAAAAACGTGACTAACTCCAGTCATTGACCATAACACTGAATTGCACGTACAAACCTTTTACATGGTCGAAATGTGTTTGTGAATCAGGCCTATACTGTATGAAACTGTGAGCTCTAGTTAGCCGTCTCCAGTTACTGCCAAGTCCAGGAATGATGTCGAAATATTTTTCTTCGTATGTAAAAATGGGGGGGGGACTATTTTTCAAACAAGTGTGTGGGACTGAAGTTTGCATGTGCATGTTTTTTAAATGATTCAAGATTTATCATTTGTGCAATGTATTCTTATTTAATATTAATACAATTCTGTTTAATTCTTGCCGAGATAGCTTTTGTAGAATACACCTCTCTAATTGTGAGTCATTAATAAATGCGTATTCACTCCTAGGATTTCCAGTACCATTAATAGATTTACTGAATGTACTGATTTAACACTCATGTTTGTAATGTCTGTAAAATATTTGTCATCAT
The DNA here is from genome assembly GCA_032361145.1 of Enteromius fasciolatus. Taxonomy (NCBI): domain Eukaryota; kingdom Metazoa; phylum Chordata; class Actinopteri; order Cypriniformes; family Cyprinidae; genus Enteromius; species Enteromius fasciolatus. The sequence goes on along the minus strand of JAUMHR010000063.1, from coordinate 13,464,840 downwards.
ATTGGAGTGGACCGAGCGACAGAAAGTGTGGATAAAAGAGAATGTGTTAGAATGTGGGACGAGATGAAATCTGTTGCTCTGCGTCCATGAAACGGCATTCCGATATGTGCCTTATTTGTTAGTTAGAAAAACTGAAGACTGTGCTTTTAGAAGTTTGTTTGATTAAAACATTGACAAAGTGAATAATGACTCCGTTTCGTTTTTCCTTATAGCACACAGTGATGTATATTTCTGTTCTATCTGTGCCAGATATATGTACAGCCTGTTTTTGGATTTCAACATGTACTTTGGCCCGTGTCTGGGTGTGGGGAAATTGTGTCCATTTTAAATCAGTCATGCTGAAGGCGGTATGGACTGATTAATTATTTAGATATGGTCCTTGGAAATGATGCTTGTGTAATAGAAAACCATAGTCTGAAGCCCTTGGGAACAGTTGTGATTCTGACTTCACATTCATTTACTGTCGAATAATCTTTCGGTTCAGCGTTCGCCTGGTCTTCGCAAAAGTGCAGGTTTGAAGACACAGATGTGTATTTTTTCACTCGACCTAATTACTTGTAATGATTGTAAACACATGAGTGCAACGATGACGCTGGCTCTTGAAGCCAACTTTAAGTAATTGGTCTACACATTCCAAATCCCTTAAACTTCACTAGAGGGTGGAGGACCAAATTATATCAAGTTTGTTGCAACAATGCAGACTTAAACAGAGCGGGAATGAGAATGTCTCTATAGCAACATTGCAATCGGAGAAGTCAAACAAACCAGTTGTGAGTTCAGACCCCATATGGTTTCATTTAGGAAAGAGCACTGTTTTCCACAAAGGTTCATAATTTACTTTCATAAGGCATTACTGTGATAAGCTACACCTACACACCGTCTAAAACGGACTGCTCATTTTCATTTCAGGGTATGTGAATGTCAGCTGGCTGCAGTTATAATGGAACACATCTGACAAACTCCTATTCCCAACCGTCTCCACAAACCATTGTACGAACATGTTCAGAGGACTCGCTGAAAGTTTAACGTTGGAGGTGGAGAATCTTTATAGCCAAACAGGATGTCATATCCTGCTTTAGGGGGACAGGAAATCTTGTCGCTGGATAGAGTCTAAAAAAAGGTTTGGGATCATTCTCAGGAAGATTTAAAAAGCATGCCACGCAACCAGATATACTGCTGCAGTTGTAGCCGGCCCTCATCTGGAAAACAGCCTTGAGTCATTAAAGAAAAAAAAAAAAAATGGGCACAGGATGCAAATATCCTGGAAGAAATTCCATATGTCAAACCCAGTTTCATGTGTAATTTATTTATTTAAAAAAACCTCCCGGGGTTTCTCTGGCATGGTTCTTAGAAGGTAAACAATCTCTGTATAGCTTATATCGTAATTTCAAAACCAAAAGGAGGATTTAACAGTATAAATTTCCTTGTGGCCCATGGCATTTGACCCATAAGCAAGATTAGTTGTGTTGGGGTAAGTATTTACCATACTTGCAGAGTCATTTGCTTACTTAGTAAGCATAAAACACCTCACTGGATCCATAGACTGACACAATCAATTGTCAATGTACTTCGGTAACAAATGTAAAAATAAAAAAATACATGCATAATCAGTTTTGTTGTGAATGCACATCCTTGGTTACTTGAGTTCTCCACAGTCTGTGATGACAATCTTCTTCACGGTCCCTCCATCATGCAGGCCGCAGGACTCCATTACAGAGACGGTCTCCATTCCTTCTTTGACCTGCCCGAAAACAACATGTTTGCCATTGAGCCTGAAAGAGAACGACAGGAGCATCGATCCCATAAAAAATGAAACAATTAAGACACTTGGTAACAATTAAATCAAAAACCTTTCTACCATCATACCATTCTGTTTTTGCAGTGCAGATGAAAAACTGGGATCCATTTGTGTTTGGCCCAGAGTTCGCCATAGACAGAACACCTACCAGAAAGACATCAGACCACCTCCTGAGTTACTGCATGCTTTTTATAGGCAAATTTGTCACTTTCAATAGTTTAATGATATAGAGATTCAGGGAAAATCTAACATTCAACAGTTCCACAATAACAACCAGAGAATAAAAAAAATAAGAGTCTGAAAGCAGCAGGGGGTACTGGATGAAAGACAACATCTGGTTTGGGTAAGTTACGGCTCTCTACTACAATTACATCCAGTCGTGTATTACACAACCCAACACTATTTGCCCATATTAATCTATCAAGAGGGTTTGCTGGTGTAGGATCCCCCTGGCACCAAAAATGCACTAGGATAGGCTGGCTTTGACTTGCTTAGAAAGTAGGTCATTTGTTTAAAGATTACAAAAGTGATTTCTGCAACTAAGGGGGCCTCACTACCACCTTGTGGCTGTAAACAGATGCACATGCAGCTTTTGCACTTTTCCTCAGGCTTGTAATGATGAAATTGAGCTGAATCAGATCCCAGAGGAACTGAGTAGATGCCATGTCTTTACACGTGCAGAAGGGAACTATGGATTTCCACAGAATTGGATTGTCCTCCATTGATAAATTGCATTATTAAATGTTTTTGAATAAATTATGTTGGCAGCTACCAACGTGACTGCAGAACCACAAACTCTGTTATTGCTAACACACTTCGTTTACACCCTTTTACAGATTCTTAAATGTTTCATCCCATGTGTACTCTCTATTTTTGTGACAGATTAAATCAAGTATGAAGTAATAGTGACATCACCTGGTCCGGTGTGTTTCAGCTTGAAATTTTCATCGTTAAATGTCTTTCCATAAATAGACTTTCCACCAGTGCCATTATGATTAGTGAAATCTCCACCCTGTCAACAAAACATAAATCATTAATCAAAACATGTAACTCATAACCAATAAATAAAACTGAAGAGATATAATGGCATTTTTTACATGCTGAAGGGCACAATGAGCAGTATCATTACTAATTTGATACCTGACACATAAACTCAGGGATGATTCTGTGAAATACTGAACCCTTATATCCAAAGCCATGCTCTCCTGTACAAAGGGCCCGGAAATTTGCTGAAAGACAAGAACCAGTATGAAAACCGCACTGTATAAAACTATGACATTTATATTTGTTTATTAAAATCATGTTTTGCATATTATACTGTGCATTTTATACTATGTCTAAAATTAATTGCACATTGTATATGTGATGGTACATTTCATTTGACTTTCATTTGTGCGAGGCCACATAAATATTAGATTTTTAATTTTTATGAAACCCATATTTGCTTACCAGCTGTTTTGGGTACAACGTCAGCATAAAGCTGCAAATAAAGTACGAAAAACCTGTCTTTAGAATAATAATAAACACGGCAATACTCATATTTTTCATTATTATTAGAATAGTATTATAGTTAATAATAATAATAAATATTAGTAATAAAGAATTGCTATATTTTCAACTAACGTTATGAAAGTTAGTTTTAGCCATTGGATAGACGCCTTGGCAAGAAAAATAACTCTTTCCCTCGCTCTTCGTTGTACTCAAACATTTATGATACATTACAAATTCAGCTTAAACGACATGACTTGCCTCAATAATAATTCTTCCAATGAACTCGTCGTCAGCTGCAATATCCATAAAGACAACAGGGTTCTTCACCGGTCCTGAAACCAGTTTGTTCGCAGCGATTGCGACAGAGCAATATTTCATGCGATTTTTCATCTGTAACATTCTTGCTGTAGTTTTGAAAACCCATAAACGAATACATATAAGAACCTCAAGGTTATAACTGGCGTACACACACAGCACGTGACCTGTTCTTCTATGGTCAAGTTAAAATCCACAGCGACACCATGTGGACTGATGAGGCGATATAACTTTTCGTATTCAGTCGGTTAATCAATTTAATTACTTTTTGAGTCCTTTGGATCATCAATACTCAAAACGTAAAAAGGTCACGTGATGTGTTCTTTCTTTGGCGTTGGCCATTTCTTTGCTAATTTGATACTTACTACTTTCAGGAAATTATTAAACCAGACAGCGAAGCATTTGCAGCAGTCAATAAAATACAGGTGCTGGTCATTTAATCTTTAAACAGTTGATTTATTTCACTAATTCCATTCAAGAAGTGGAACTTGTATAATTTATACATTTATTCAACACAGACTGATATATTTAAAGTGAAGACTCATGGTGCCACACTCTAATCAGCTAATTAACTCGAACACCTGCAAAGGCCTTTAAATGGTCTCTCAGTCTAGTTCTGTAGGCTACACAATCGTGGGGAAGACTGCTGATTTGACAATTGTCCAAAAGACGCCCATTAACACCTTGCACAAGGAGGGCAAGACACAAAAGTTAATTCCGAAAGAGGCTGGCTGTTCACAGAGCTCTGTTTCCAAGCACATTGGTAGAGGTGAAGCGAAGGAAAAGATGTGGTAGAAAAAAACGTGTATAAGCAATAGGGATAACCGCACCCTGGAAAGAATTGTGAATAAAAACCCATTCAAAAATATGTGGGGGAGATACACTTGCAACTGGAGTCAAGAAGTACTACACACAGATGTATGCAAGACATGGGTTTCAGCTTCGCATTCCTTGTGTCAAGCCACACTTGAACAACAGACAGTGTCAGAAGTGTCTCGCCTGGGCTAAAGACAACAAGGACTGGACTGCTGCTGAGTGGTCCACAGTTATGTTCTCTGATGAAAGTAAATTTTGCATTTCCTTTGGAAATCAGGGTCCCAGAGTCTGGAGAAAGAGAGGAGAGGCACAGAATCTACGTTGCTTGAGGTCCAGTGTAAAGTGTCCACAGTCAGTGATGGTTTGGGGTGCCATGTCATCTGCTGGTAGTGGTTCACTGTGTTTTCTGAGATCCAAGGTCAACACAGCTGTTACCATTCCTGCTGCTGACCAACATTATGTAGATGCAGATTTCATTTTCCAACAGGACTTGGCACCCGCACAGTGCCAAAGCTACCAGTACCTGGTTTAAGGACCATGGTATCCCTCTTCTTAACTTGCCTGACCTGGTATTGTGAAGAGGAAGATGCGATATGCCAGACCCAACAATGCATCATCATCATCTTATTCTAATTTTCCAAGATACTGAATTTGGGGTTGTCAGTTATAATCATCAAAATAAAAAGAAATAAAAACTTGAAATATATCAGTGTGGAATTAAGGTATACATTATACAAGTTTCACTTCTTGAATGGAATCAATGAAATAAATCAACTTTTTGAAGATATTCTAATTTATATGACCAGCACCTGTATAGAAAAATATAAATCAAAGTCATTTGTGGAGAAAACACTACATGCGTTTTTCTGGAGTCTTTAATAAATATTAATAATAATGTGTGTTTTCGTATTGGATGAGTCTGTATTCACCTGTGAGTCTGTCATTAGCCTATTACCAGCTTCCGATAATCTTTTTGTCCAGTTTATTCATAAGATTCGAGTAAGATAATCAAACTCCCCACTATGTTATCCTTCCATTTCTGCTTTGTTCTTTGTGGTTGTTTTCTTGCAGCTACCCTTCACACCAAATGAAAAATCAGAAACGCCAGAAGCTTGTTTCATCTGAATACATATTTATTAGATAAATATTAGGATGTCACAGCATCTAACTACATACAGTTTTGCAAGACTAAAAATCACAAATAGTTTTTTGTTGTTGTTTTTTTTTCTTCTGACCAGTTTAGAATATGAAATGATTGTACAACAGAATGTACAAGCAAAGTCAACTGCAACGTTTGGTGCCAATCACCTCAGATTGTACCTCATATTTGTTTTTTCATTTTCCTGATCATGATATCAAAATTGTACAAACTCTGGATTTTGGTTACAATCTTTTGGAACCGCTCCTGGCCCCGTGTCCCTATTGTCCAAATTATTTCCCCAGGATTTTCTTCATTATCTTCTGTAGCACCTTATTAAGTACACAAGAAATGGAGCAATACACATTAGCTAAATATTACACAAATGTAAAACAAATGTGTCTCTTTTTATCCCCTCCCCAAATTCCTCAGTCATGTGGGATGAATATTTTACAAAAGTGAACAAATGCTTAGAGGTTCCACAGACGCTAACAAACACAGATTCATTTTACCCAATTTAGATTCTGATGGGAGGATGCAAGCTTTACAAATTCTAAATACACAATGCACATTCCCCTGGGGAAAATGAATACATTTCTGTTAACGTGTCTCTATTTATCATTTACATATGTACATGCATCCCTAATGTGCCCCTTCCCCCTTTTTCCTTCGACCCTCACTGAACCCTCACCTGTGGCTGAGTAGCAAACACACCGTCTATTTCATTTAAACCTTTCTGTCCCTGCCTCTTCAACGACTGTACATCAACAGTACAACTTTAGGAGTCTTTAAGTTCAGTTTATGCCTATTTGTGTCTACAAAGTGGGAACGAATACGTGGCAGTGCATCTTTGAAAAAGGATATACAAGTGAACTACAGACAAACGCTATAGAACCCACGCTTTCCTGTTGGAGTTCTAAGTATTTAAATTGTCAACGACAAACATCATTTTTGTACAGAATTCTACACCAAGAAGAACAGGAAAAAACAAACAAACTAAAAACTAATATTGCAAATCAGAAAAAATAACTTAAAACTCATCCCAAACAGTATTCGGTTGTACAGATGCCAGCCTTCTTCATCAGTCTGAGTAACATCAGTATCACGGAAATGTCATTACAAATATTATAAATACTGATAATTATTCAAGCGGGCAATTTTGATGTAAAAACAAAAACTGAAGAAAATCCATCTTGTACATATGGACGTTATTAACCTTCACTGAGATGCTGCTAAAAAAACTTTTTCTGTAAGAATTGAATGCATCGATGGGTATTGAGATAATATATATCTTCATTATATAATTAAAAAGTAGAAATCTATAAATATAGAACATATTCTAACACTTCATTGTTTGCTGTGTAATTACTATGATATTACTTGTAAACAAATTGCTAAAACATCATACATTTGATTAAATCCTATGGGTAACAATTTAAAAATGGGCTTGTCAAAATAGGTTTGGGCCACGTTCTCAAATCAGGGTGCATAACTTTGGTAATCCATCGACATCTAATAAATGTACACTTTTTTGTACATTTGTACAATCGTAACAACAGAAAAAAAACTATAATTATCATTATATGAACAATATATTGTGCATTATAAAATAAAACTTTAACAACAGTTTATGATTAAAAGGCTGAAGTAAAACAGAACAGAAGAAATGATTCTCATTTAAAATAAGGGGAGATTGGCAACAGTGAATGTTTCGACATTGTATGCAGTTTGTCAGAAGAGGGGCACAAACATCAAGGGCCTAAGACGACCAAGCCTCATGCATGAAGACAACTCACAGAGATGACACAAGACTGACTTCCCTTTGAAATGTGAATTGCTTTCTTCTTGCTCTGTGACCGCTAATGTGGACAATCCATAGGACGTTGCGGCAGGAGGAACAGTCTGTCGGAAGATGCACAATATTATGGGTAGGTACAGTGCTGAAATTGTTTGCAATTCTTTCTCGAGAAGGAAAAAAAAGCATGCCGTGATGCCCTCTAGCATTTGTTTAGAACATGATGCATATTTCTGAAGGTGCAGGACATATGAATCACATTACAAAATGAGGTGCAAAGCTGCGTGGTGTACAGGGACAGAACACATTCTCGTGTCCCATGAAGTGAGAGTTTGGGAGTGTTTGGAGGGCTTTCGCAAAACTCCCATCATTAGTATCTGGGATGGGAGGGTCAGATCATTCTGGTGATTCCGAGATGAGCTTTTTTCCCTTTTGTTGTCTCCTTTACAGGCTTCCAGGTGCAGTTTTACGCATTCTCTTGTGCTTTTTCGATGGAGATGGACAGACAAACAGTGTGGACATCCAGCAGACGAGGACTTGGGAAGCTGTGGTGGTAGAGCTTGGAAGAACAAACCTTCAAGAGATTGCGGACACACAGAGGCCAGTACAGGAAGAAATAATATATATATATATATATATATACATACATACATACATGTGTATATATATATATACATACATATGTATATATATATGTATATTCTATTCAGGTCTTCTTTTCACAAAAGGAAAAAAATCTGAATTAAAAATGCTACAATACTTTCCTAGTGAGCACACACACAGTTCTGTGTGACATATTCATATGAACTGATTATAGCTGCACATGTATTTCCATTAGTATTGAAAGATATCACTTTAGTGCCAACCAACATGGCTGCCATATATGTGTGGAAAAGGTTGCTTGTAAAAGAGTGAGATATTTACACGAGGAAGAGGCAAAAGGATGGCTGTTTCCTGTTTGCAAAGTACAGAGTCAGTCTTCAGGTGCCTCTCGATTCCTGACAGCCAAACAAATTAGGGCCTCGTCAAAAGGCTGACTGAAGGAAGTCAGTTGTTCTCAAAAAGGGAAAGCAGATCATCATTGCTGCTGCTTGGGAGGTCAGGAGGGTCCAAGTATGACAACAACTCGTCTGGGTTCGCCAGTTCTGGCAGAAGCTGCGGAGAGCGACAGACAGACACATTTATGTCACAAACTTGCAAATGACCTTGGAGAACCTTAAAAATACTGAGAATATACTCAGAAATATTCTGGGTTTAATACATTTTAAGCTTAGATGACAGTATTTGTGACATAATATAAGGAGGAAAGAAAACAACAACAATTCAACCCTTGTTTAAAGTAAAAAAACCTTTATAATTAAGCTCTGAGAACAGAAATTAATACTATTTGAGTATTATTTGAGCTATAAAGCTGTTTGAATAATCAATTAGAGGTTTATGGGAATGATTCTTTAGGATTTATGGTATTAGGTTGTAAAATTGGATAAAACTTTAAACCAATTGATTTAGCGGAAATAGTAGTACAACACCATAAAATCAGAAATATTAAAAGATGCAATCCTGCGCACTATCAATAACTTGCTAAATACTGAGGTTCAATGTCACAAGCACAACTTTTCGGTCCACTGACCTTCATCAGGGATATGCCTTAAATATTTAGCAAGTACTGTAATGCATCATCTATGCCTCAAATGCTCAAAGGATTGAGCATCACTTGTACTGAATCCAGAATATTCCTTAAATCCGAACTTTTCAGAATGCTCAGAGCTTTGGACCATGACGAAAGCGTGAGGCTCACATGACTGTGAGAGAAATGCAAGTAGCACGTGACTCTAGAAATGAAAGCCCATACAAGCATCAGTGTGAATACTCACATCCAGAGAAGGCTCGGGCATGTCTGCAGGTCCCTGGCCACCTGCCTGCCCATCGGCAGCGGGGTTGAAGGTCATGTCGGCATGTGGGTGACTGTTTTGGCCTGGCTGCTGGGGGGGCGGGTGCTGGCGTGGGGGCTGGGAGGATGGGGGGCCGCTGTGATGCAATGGCTGAGCTGATTGGCTGTTGGGGTGAGGGGATGCGTGCATGCCTGGCTGCATGGAAGCATGGGATTGATCAGCGCTCACGGGATGGGGCATCTGCGGAGGGAGGAGAGAGGAGCGATGAGTCTATCTGCATAAAGTGAAGCACTCTGACAGAGAGCTCAAGTGGCAGCCAGAGACAAGACAAGTGCCATGCAGATGATTTGCAAAACAATATATTTGACAGAGTCGTCTATGCAAAACTGAAGTATACTTTGGTCTTAATACTAAAAAGCCAAATAGTTTATTTGCTTACTTTTAGTGTGATTTAGATTTTTCAAGTTTTGAAATCATTGCTCTCAGCAGGTGTAAAATATGAAACTTTTATTTTAGAAAAAATCATGTTAGTATTAAACGTATTATGTTAGCAGTATTGAACGGGTAAGCCAGCTAACAAAGTCTGACATTCATTTTCTAGAGGTACATGCGTGCTTTGATATGCTTGCTTTGATAGCTGTGGCAGTGAGGCTTTAAAAGGGATGAATTAGGGATCAAACTTCTCAGACAAATTTTAACATGCAGACAACAATCTCAACTTCTCTCTGAGAAGCTATTCTAACGCAACCTGTAAGTCAACGGACACCAAAACAGATTTATATATATTTATTTTATATAAACAGATTTCATTTTTTATTTATGATGAACATGGAAGCCCAAACTTGCATGTTTGATACTCCGGAACCATGGAGATTGGTTTTTAGAACACATGTATGTGTCAGGTTCATTGAACCTTTGACTAATATCAATCGATATCTGTATCAAAGTAATTTGTTCCCAAATTTAATACAAAAAAGGTAATATGTGTCTCAATCATCAGCTTTTGTTGTATGGAAACCAATGAGTATGAAGTGATTTACCGAGTCGGGCATGCCGTGGGCGAGAGGCTTGTCGGGGGCCATGAGGCTGTTGGGCACGTCTGGAGGATGTGAGAGCTGGGGTCCGTGCATGAAGTCATTCATGGGAGCTCCGCCACCAGAATTACTGTGAGAGAAGTCAAAGTTTCCATGGCCCTGGTAACTATTGCCTGATGCACAAAACAGAGAAACAGCAATAAGGAGCGATGACCTCAGAATAGCAGAGACAAAGAGCTAGAGGGATTTAGACAGCTTGGATGGCAACCCACCCTGTTAACAGCTCACAGGCATAAGTTCTTCTGACTGTTACGATTGAAGGGAAAAAATTAAGCGTACCTAAACAATGACGCTTGTAAAACTCTAAGGACCGTTTTATGAGAGAGACAGAAAGGAAAAAACAGAGAGTCTGATCAGGTGCTGACCTCTACCTTGGCCCCCATATTCGCCGTTGTTTCCTCCGTGCTGAGGGGGGAGGGGGGTGTAGGGTGAAGGGCCCGGACCCAGCTGCGCGATCATATCCATCACATTAGGCATGATCATTTGACTGGGACTCATGGTTTTAAAACGCTTGGCCAGAGGGCCATCTGGGTCCTCCTTTATATGAATGTCTGACTTTATAGGCACAGGCCTCCAACTACACGTAGGGTCGATGGTGACCTCTTCAAACTCCGAACTGCAAAAATGGAACAACATTAATGACTGCGAATAATGGGAGGTAAATAATTGCACATTTTATTTTATTTTATTTTTTTTTACAGGGCTCTTACTGAACAACTGTGTGATCCAAAGATTGAGTGATAAACTTACTTCTGAATCGCATTGAGAATTCCCCACATGTACTGATCCACCTCCAGCCCTTCCAATAATGCTGTTTTACTGGGGACAGAGAGAAAAGTATAAAACATAGAGCCAAGAGGAACAGCGTATCACATTAATTTGGTTGCCCAAAACAGTTCTAGTGTGGTTTGCCACGTACTTGCATACAGGACATCTCCACGTTCCTCTCTCACAGTTCAGCTGCAGATAGGACTCTAAGTCAAAGCACTGCAACAGAAAAACAAATGTAAATTCAATCAATACATCAATCAAACAACACACACACACACATATATATACACGTGTATATATAGAATTTCAGTAACTGGCATGGGATTATGGGGTTTTTGCACAATTTGTTTTGATTCACACATTGCCACAAGTTTTGCATTGATTATGTGGGAAATCCCCAAACACATTTATTTACATAGAGCAAATGAATTTTATATTTTGAATATATTTTATATATTGAATTTTAAATTGAGATTTTATAAATATCATTCTGAACATAATCAATATTTTTTAGCATTTTGCAGTATTAAGTCTAAACATCCTTAAAATGACCTAATAAGTTTTTTCCAGTTTTTCCAAAAAGTATATAAAGTTTAAATTGTTTCCTATTAAGTAATTTATATATGGGTTATTTTGGTTATTAATAATAATAATAATTATTATTATTATTATTATTAAGTTAAACATAACTTTAAAAATACACAAAAGACATGTGACCATTAATCAAGGACAGTGAACAAAGTGGTTAAATTAATTTAAAAAAATGTTACCCCCCCAAGTAAATATTTTATGTCTGACAAACACAAAAAACTTATATCATCTTAATTTTGCTTTAGATTTTTTTCTTTATGTTTTCTCAGGAAAACAATGACATGATTAAGAACACTTTAACTCTGTGTACCTGCACGTGTTTGCAGTCATGTCCCCTAGCAGGGAGCTGGATCCGTCGGAATGTGATTGGACACTTGAGGGACACTTTGATGGCTGTCTGCTCTACTCCGTCCTCTCCATTTAGTGTGGCATTCCCAGAGGACGCTGCTACGCTACTGAAGTTTCTTTTAACTGCAGGAAAACAGACAAGAGACATTGCAAAGATTAGAGCTTGATGAAGAAGAGAACAAAGAGTGACAGACATCCACAGATTCCAAAGCATCTACTTACTTTTGGTAATGCAGTGTTCGGCAGGAAGGAGCCTCTTCTTTAGGAGCCCTTGCAGGACCGATCGCACCGACGGCCTATGGACCAGCTGCAGCACGAACAAGTGCGACTGCAACAAGACCAAACATATAACATCCCGCTAGCAAGCATCTTCACATCAGAATATCCTTTACATGACACAGTATCTGTACCGTTCAGATTTCAGACAGGGAAGCATAAAACTGATACCAGCAGATGTAGTGGGAAGGAAGAACAGAAGCTGCTTCAAATCAGTGTTATCTGCTTTCGTATCACATGCTGTATAACAGCTCCCGGACACGGCCGCTAAATGACAGACTATACATTACTGAAAGACAGCGGAGGAATACTCACACAACAGCAGGCTGTGACTGTTATCTGGATGGTGTTTCTTCCTGGTTGACACACGTGCTTTAGGTGCAGGGGTTTGTGGGATGTTTTATTGTCGCCCCTCTCGATAGTAAGGGGGGTGGCGTTGACGCTGACTTGGACGGATGCGGGCCAATTGGTGTTCATTTGTCGGTCCTCATGATGATAACACTTAAACTGCAGCTCCAGATCAGATCTGGTGAACATGAGGGGAAGGTTTTAGCATTAATGGAACAGTTCTCATAGTGTTCCAACTCATACTGTAAATAAGAATATTCACACTGCTATATTCCATTTAATAAAAGTGACTTCATTAAAAAAGGAACTCAAACAATTGATCAGAAGTGTATGTTCTGAGGTCGTACAATAGCTTTGTTTGAGTAAAAGTCCAAAGTGCAATTCCTGAATTGACTGAAAATCCTCACGTCTGTGTGATGTGACTATGTATATATTCAAATCTAGTGGACAATTTGACGGTATCAAATGTGCAGTTTATAGCAGTAGCATGCACACCTCCACATGAGCGTCTGGTGGACGGAGGGACGTAGATGGAAGACGTGGTTACTGACGGCCAGGTTGTGCTCTAATCTGAAGGGCTCCAGCACCACTCCATCTCTCACTGGGAACGTCAAACGCAGCTCCTCGTTGGGGTTGGCTACGGGAACAAACATTGAGATTAGATGGATTCATAGTCCTCCCATGTAGAGCACAGTATCAACGAGTAAGATGCTTTCAAGTTCGGCTTGCACCTCACCTAGTTTCACCCTTTCCCACCGAAGCACATATATTATGAATGAGCTCTGAGTGGATGTGAAAAATGCATGAATCTCAGATAAATGTGCAATGGGACTTTTTTTCCCCCACTCAGCTGCAGGTGGCGGATCAAAGGGTTCTCAGGGGTTTATTCTGATAGACTGTGACCGAGTTTGTAATACAGACAGAGCAGAGATCAATGAAATAAAACGGTCGTGTGTGGGGTTTCTTTGCATGACTCACTTGGAGGCGGAGGAAGAGACGTCATGTTTGGCTTCATGTCTGGAGGAAACGGGGGCTTGACATCTTGACTGGGTGACATATACGGTATACTGCTTCCTGGGGTCATGGGTGGGGTGGGGTTCCCAGGAACCGGTGAGTGTGGGTAGTTCACCACCTGCCGAGGAGGCTTTAACCAAAGATACGTATGATTACTGAATGGAGTCACTAAATATATAGCAAATCTATACATTGCACCGTAAGCTTACTCATAATTGTGTATGAAAATAAAACACTAGGTTCACCACCTACCCCATTTCCTTGATTATACCCATAACCACCTCCAGAGAAAGTGTTGTTCTGACCATTAAATGGCTCTTGCTGAAATAGGAAAGAGCACACAGAGTGTGTAAAGCATGAAAGCGAGATACCTGCTATTAATATTTTATTTCTATTATTTCACCTACCGAAAGTAAACTTGCCAGTTTAAATTGAATGTGGTCTTTTCAAAAGTGTGAGCCAAATTAGAAAATGTCCTCGAGAAAACCGTGTCTACAAATATTGAAAAAACCAAGCAATATGAATTTACCTTATAGTACTGGCCCATGGCTACTCCAGTAGGGGGGTACTGGCCAGATCCCTGTTGTCCCGGCATCCTTTGCCCAGGGTAATTTGGCGAAGGAAGAGCTCTAGAAGCGTTTGGGTTAGGGTACTGCCCTTGCTGGCTGGGAAACTGGCCATTGGGACCAAACTGCTGGCCTCCGTAATTAGGCTGTGAAAAAACAAAAGAACAAACTGTTGGTTCACCAACACAAATAGCCAATTCAAAATATTTGCTGAAAGTCTATTTGAGCCATTGGTGGTCTTACCTCTCCTGGATAGGGCCTCTTGGTGCCCTGCATGGGCATGGACTGAGGTCTGGGTCCAGGGTAACCCTGTTGAGGCATCCTTTGGCCGTGGCCACCGAAGGGCCCCATCCCTGGGCCTCTGGGCTGGTTCATACTCATCGGCGGGCCACTCATATTGGAGCTATTCATGCCACCACCCATACCAGCTGGGTTCATGCCTCCAGCCATGGACGGGGGCCCACGGGGTCCTGGCTGGTTCATGAACTGATTATTGTAACCTTGCGTAGGCCCCATCTGGAAAGAAGAGCAGACCTGTGGAAAAAGCCAACAGCAGTTCCGATGAATACAAGGACTCATTTAAAAACCCAGGGTAGGTTAAGAAGCCAAAACCAGTGAGGGACCAACCTGGTTGTACTGGTTCATGTCTTTATTGGTCTCTTGCAGAGCTGCCACCGTTGCTGTGGCAGTAGCAGTTGCGGTGGCGGCGGCAGCAGCGACGGCGGCAGCGGCAGCAGCAGCAGCAGGTTGGGTGAAATCAGAGGGCGGTCGTGTATGAGGGGGCATGCCTATGCCACCCGGAGCATTCGGCCCGCCTGGGTAACTGTGCAGAAGCAATACACAACACATAAACATCCACATCACAGCTTACACAATCAGAAAGGTTTATTTATTGGAATAAAACTTGTTGGAAGGCCACATAAATCTTTCCTGGATTTGCACTTGGCACAGCAAGAAGGTGATATCATCCCTTTCAAGAAAAACATCCTTGAACTGAGTATTGGCTGGGCTTTAAAACCATGTGTCAAGTATCACTAATGGGAGACTCTTCTACAGCTTATTGAATCTCCCAAAGTGATGCAAAGCAACTTTGTCAAACAACTTCCCATCATCCTGTCTGGAACTGCATCTCTAATGCTTGAAACATTACCTTCCACCAAAGCCTCCTCCTCCCGGGTGACCTGGACGCCCATACATGCTTTGCTGCATGTAGGCCTGGCTGGATCCACCTTTGGCTGAAAACTGTTGTTGTTGGCCAGGGAACTGAGGTGAGTTGATCCCTGGGTTGTTGCCTGACATACCCGACCCTAGTGCATTGCCTCCAGGGTTCATGGGATTGTTGGTATTGGCCATGGGGTTACCCAAGACCTAGATCAAAAGCAACGTCGGTTATAAGATCAATGTTACAGTATTACTGTTACTGTTTTCATAAAGCGACACTACACGTGTGACTCACCTGACTTTGTGATGTATTGGTAACTCCCCACACCGTCGTAACCACCGACAGCGAGCCCGGGGCCTGGTTAGCATTTTGTTGCCAGGGAACGCTGTCATATGGAAAGGACCCATCACTAAAAAACAGCGTTCAAACAGTAATGTGAGATCAGGGGCATCAAACGTGTGTTGAGAAAGAGTAAAGTTGACCCCAACACAGCCCGATAAAGAAAAGCTCCCTCCTGACTACAGAACATTAGCTTTTCCATGAAAACGAAGCTGTAATGTTTTCGAAAGTGGCCAATCACCAGCCCTGGAGCACAAAATGTTCTTTAAAACATCACTAAGCTAGTGAAATTCCTCAGCGTTTTCTCTGGCAATCCATCAATCTCTATTAACTTCTAGTTGACGTACCTAGACAGTAATGCTACGATATTATGTTTTTATCTGCTGTTGTTTTGAATGAAGTTCATCTACACAGCCTTCAGTGATGTCATGTTTACAGGGTTGTAAACGAAATCTTGGTCGATGGATTCTTGGAAAAGCCTTGTCTTTAAGATCACGTGGCACATAAAAACAAACAATTCTGTGCTGGATGAGTGCACTAGGAGGAAATTCTGAGAAAGGGGGCGAGACTACTGTAAGTTTAACAGTGCTTGGAACTGCTCAAGCAAGTCTTGGGTTAGAGCAGAGTTTTGTCTGGGTACTGACCCATGTGAAAGCGAGGGCTTCATGGAGTTCATGGGCGGCTGCAATGGTACTTTGCCCTGTGGATCACTCTGACGATTCTTCTGATGCCGCAACAAGAGCAGCCGTCCCAGCTCCTCGCACCAGGACGACAGGAGAGCTGGAGAGAAAAAGACAAACAAAGAGAAAGGGAGATCAGCAAGGGTCACAGAGACAGTTCACCAGTTGGCTAAACCGCAATCTTGCTTGTTTTATCTTCAGATTGCTATTTAGCAGGAGTAAAACTCACTGCCACGTATTAGCACAGATTTCCTTAACACTTTGACAATTTTAGGTGTCATTCAGTTTGGTACTCATTCAAATCTAACCTTCAGTGTAAGCAGTGATAGTGATGTCAAAAGTGTTGCAAAATCTTAATCAGTTCATGTCTTTACCACTAGAGGTCACTACAATAACAGCAGAGAAACAAGCATGCTTGGGATCCTCTATAATAGCTTGTCAGTATGCTTCTCATAGGATCATATGCTTTTCATCTGCAGTGCACTTTAAGCAGTGATACTACTACAGAAGACCTGTCTTCCCCTCTCGTGAAAGGAGTATGACGGAGGACAGGGCGAGAAAGAGCGAGAAATGGGAGATGGGAATCAGCACTGAGGACAGTGAATCATGCCGGTGATGTGTCCTGGCAGCACTTTACTCCTGAGAGGGGTGACAAAACGAGCCTCTCGCCATGGTGATGGAGTCGGTTCGGGATGGCAGCAGCTGGCATGTGGCCAGATCTTGGTCTAATCGATTCTACACGCCGCACACGAGCGCTGCATTTAAGTGCTCTTCATACAAACGGTCCTTATACTTTCCAAGTGACACTATTTAGATAAATGCTAACTACTAGCTGAGTCATTCTATGACAAGAGTACCATTTGTGTCCACAATATCTGATGAAGTGCACCAAGCACAAACAACTGCTATGAAGTGTTTTAACTCCAACATATTTGTTTAAAAATTTGTAGCACAGAAACATGCACGAATTAATCTTTTGACATGCCTGTCGAGATTACAATTTGACAAACACCCCATATTCAACGAATCATAAAATGCAAGCGCAAACAGAATTTAGATCACTTTTTTTTTTTATGTTTTACCTCATCACGTTTTCATTGCGACATGTTCATAACCCCTCAAAATAACAATTTGACTTCAGGTGGCACAATGCAATTTATTCGCACTTACAGACATTCGTCCGGCAGAATATTTCATACAGCAATGTGCTCAAAAAAAAAAAAAAAATCACCTTTCCAACATGAAAAAGGTGCCTGTTTCAAAGAAAGACAGAGCTGCAGACAGAGAACAAGGAAGAAAAAAATATTCTCCAAAAAACTATCACACATCGACAGAACAAGAACAAAAGCCAGGAACTGTTTCAGTTGTGCTTCACCTCTAGTTTCTTTGCCATCAAACAGATTCTGCAAGGGACCTTATAAAATATTCTCTTTCCCCCAAGACAAGTTCATACAGGGAACAATACCCTCTTTCTTCTTTAAATCTACTTCACAGACAGTAGATGAGTATAAAAAACCTGCTATGGCTACTTGAACAGAGAGGGTGGTGTCAAGAGTCCAGAATGTCTCTCTCTCTCTCTCACTGAGGCTGGTGCAGAGAGACAGACGTCTGTCTTGGCTCTTTCCTCTGTAAATCGATCAGCCAGTAATGACTATGAAGACTGCTCAGCTGTCTCCAGCACCTTTATTGCTGGGGGAACGTAAACCAGCACACACGCTCCTGAAAAACACACACCTCAGTCTTATTTACCACAGTCTGCACTTTAGGGATAGTTCACACAAAAATCATTTACTCGCCCTCATGTCATTCCTAACTTCCATATTTTGAAACTGCACAAGTGAGAGTTTAGAAGCAAGGTGGAGGTGATTTAGTTTGATTAGTTCGTCACACAAAGTTCTTGTATAGAATGGTTTTTATACTTTATGGCGATTTATCATTTTTTCAGTCGGACAGAGTCTAAGTGGCATTTTTCTTTGGAAACATTTTGTGGTCTAGGGAAGATAGAAGGTCAAAGAGGTTTGGAAGAGGACTGAAGTGATAAAGCGGACTTTTGAGTCAAATTTGTGCAACATTTGTCATTTAATGCCTGAATTAATAACCAGAGTTATTCATTTCAGAATAAAATTCAAGGACCCTTAATGCATTGCTGAATCCGAACTGGAGTTCTTCCAAGAA
Source organism: Enteromius fasciolatus (assembly GCA_032361145.1). NCBI lineage: Eukaryota > Metazoa > Chordata > Actinopteri > Cypriniformes > Cyprinidae > Enteromius > Enteromius fasciolatus. Next base: position 13,446,231 of record JAUMHR010000063.1, on the reverse strand, counting down.
GCTTTAAGTTATTCAATATCACAGCGGCACCTGACGCACTTTCCCTTCCAAGTTCAAACACACAATTACAGTGAGAAAATCGCGTTTGTGTAAATATATCAAAGGGGTCTGTTTCAAAGAGAACGCTTCTCACCTCTCTGCGACAGGCGTGAAAGCCGTCCCAGCAGGATTGGAGCGGGAGGCTGGAATCACCCACCTACTTCAATGAGAATTATTCTACCCTGCCATTACAGAGAGCTTATCGGCCAGCTAAATCACTACCTCTGCATGCTGGCAACTGCTATTTTCTCACAAAAGACCAACTTAGAGCTCATATGACAGGTTACAGCCAGACGCCGCCTGCCAATTTTCAACTGTTGTTCCCCGCCTAGCATGCCTCCCACACGTAACAAAGACTAGAGCTCTCCTGCCTGTAATTCAACCAGTAAACTCACAGAAAAACAACCTAATCAACATGGCACCTTCCGGCAGCGTACAATATCCCTCTCACCTAGCTGAATACAGCTACACCATTTCTCCCACAAACATCATCGCCTCCACCACTACCCACGGGGCTGCGTTGTCATATTAACGTGGAACGTTTACTGTAACGCGATCTCTCTCATCAATAGGGATGCACTGATTTTTGATCCAACATTAAGCTCATTTACTCTTGAAATGCTCCAGTAACAGAAAAGATATCATTGAGCGTACATACAATACATTTTGCATAAACGCCGCCACACAAAGAAGCCCCAGCAGCAGAACAAAATGTCTCAAGATTGGAGGAATTTCAAAACAAACGACATCTAATTAATTTGCAGTAGGCACGCCTGCATAGAGCTCCTGTTGTGCAAGTAGACAACTGCGCAAGCGCAGAGCAACAGAGGAGCTTTCCAAAAATTATTTGACTTAAAGTGGTCAGAATCATGCATGTTTCATTATTTAATACGTTATTTTTTTTTGTTTTTTTTGGTGAAACGGTCATGCTGTCCTTACACCCCACTGTATTTTACAGCATTACCAAAATAGCAGCAATGAGGAGCAAAAGGAAAGTTTCTCTAACAAATGATATCATGAATCCGTACTCACCAGTAAATCGGCATTAATCACATTTCTCTTTCATTCCCTGTATTAAAACGCCTCTCTCAGTCTCCGTTTTCCTTTCATCTGCCTCCCTTCCCTCATTTAGTTGTGCTCGCATTGCCAGACACCTGCTCCAGAAAGGGTTGTGTTGAGTGTTAAGTTGGCAGTAAGCTACTGTAGCTCTGTGGCAATGGGCATTTCGGTGGCATGGCTGTGTGTTGGGTCTATGTCAGCGGGCATTATGGTGGCAGGGCTGGCTCACAGCGGTGTGCACTAGGCAGTGATCCCAGCAGGAAGAGACGAGTACCAACACAGAGCATAGCTCTCACAAAGCCATGCCAGACGATAAAACTTAGGTTTACTTACACTAGCCAGATTAATACAGTCACAACTTGAGTGTGCCATTTATTACAACACAGCAGCTTCAAAAACGGTTGTTGAACACAGTGTAGGAAAGTCATTTCAAATTGAGAACTAAGACATTAACAGTGTTTACAAATCAGTGTACAGTGTCATACTGTGTCATCATAACACACTTAAAATCTTAATACAAGAAAAGGTGGGCTGTGATTCCAGTGTTACGGTAACAAAAACTAAAAAATTAGTCAAACATTATGTTAGCGTTGTTAAAAACACCACCAGGAAAAACTGACTGCACAACTAACTAAACTAAAACACAAATGTTAATTTTTTAATTATTTGTTTTATGGTAAAACTTGGCAACCACTTTTAAAATTCAATAAGGTTTTAATAACATTTAATAACAGTGCTTTAACTTTGGAACTAAGATAGTAAAACTAATGTAACAAAAAATAAAGTGAAGTAAAATTACATAAAAAAATAAAAATAAAACTACAATAAAACAACTCCTTATTTAAGACATTTCTGTCATTCTTTTAAAAAGACAGCACTCCAAAGTAGCAGACAGCAACATTTGCTAACACTGTAAGATCCATGCAATCCATACAAGATCTGTGACTCATATTAGCCATGTTCTGCCATTTCTAAAGGTGCCAGACTGCAGCAGAAACCATCTTACTGAGGGGACAACAGCCTGTGGCTCTACAGACTTCTGGCAAAACAGAGCAGCGAGACAGACACTACACAAACCAACCCAAACCAACCCCCCCTCCCCGTCTGCTCTTTGTCTAGAGATGAGGCTCTACAAGCAGGTTTAGTGGGCTTTGAATAACTGACCAGGGTAAATCCCCAAATGAGTATGTAGGGAACCCAGGTCACCCCCAGTTACCCAAATCGCTTCTGAAGCAGCCCCAAGAATGTTTGCCTGTCGTTCCTCCTCAGGTTGGCCGCTCCATCACTGCCAGCACCCCTTCTCGGCCAAACTCTCAGTTTTACTGGCTTCAACGCCTCATTATGAGCTTTTTGATTATGATGTTGCTAATAAAAGGTAGATGCCAACAAAAGGTGGTTTGGACAAGGGAGTTGAGTAGAAATCAAGAAACTTCAGTCTTTAATCAAAGGCTTTGTTCCAAAAATCAATTGAGCTGTCCGACTACCTACACAGGCGGCATCTAAATGAAATGAAACATCGTAAGTGACTGATTTAAGAAATCTAAACAACACATCTATATAAAAAGCACCTTTTAAGTAACTTTAATTTGTGTTTGGCCCAAATTTGGAAATAAATAAATAAGAAATAATAATAATAATAATAGATATATTAGAAGACAAATCATGCATTAAAACCACAATGCTTCAAAATGCTAGGTAGGCAGTTCACTAGGGTTTGGAACAAATCTAATGCTTAGTTAAAGACCTGATTTTCCGCCAAAGGCCAAACCTCAGTAAAAGAATAACACCATCTATGTCCCATACACAGAATTTGCTGGAATTTTGATTAGTGCAGTTTTGAAAGGTGGAAAGATTTCAAACCTAATGAGGATGTCTAGAACATAAAAATGTGGCTGGAATCATAACACAAGTCATATTTTCAAATGTCCTTGGAGACCTTTTTTCTCACCCTCACTCTCAATCTGTGAGTCTGTGAGAGTCTCAAACTGATGTCACAGTGAACTGGCAGACATGTCGACTGACCTTCCTTGAAAATACGCAACCCTGCTTGTCCACACGGCCATACTGTGTCTGCCCTTCATTCTCACTTCACTAAGATCATCACAGCACCTTACCTGACCTATAAAACCAACCAAAGAGAAATTCAACAGCAGGCCATGGCTAATAGAGAGCACTGGAGAAACTGTTTAAAGCTGTTTTTATTGAAGTCTATAAAATGACAAATTAGCATTTATGCAATGTTTTCAAGTCATTCATGCAATTTAAAAAACAAATAAATAAAAAAATTAAACAGAAAATGATAATGAATTTAGTTAAAGTCGCAGGTAATCTGTTTATTTGAAAATAATGGTTTCCTCAGCCTAATTTTTACGAATTCCTCCTCAAAGTTATCCATCCTAAATACTTCAATCTGTTAATGCAGGTCTTTTCCAGTGAGTGTAAGCAGCTTAAATGAAAACTTCCCAACAGCCTTCACAGAGATTTGTGTAAAACCGCCACACACATGCCAGAAAAATGCAGGTTTGTGAAGGGAATACAAGAAAAGACTACAAAAACACAAGCTAATAATGGTGTATACAAGGAAACAGCATGCCAAATTCTCACAGCTCAAACATATTTTAGATCTTTAATTACTGTGTCAGTAATATCCATACTTAACAGACTACTAATAGGCATGTGTTCTTTTTGCAAAAAGAACAACCATCGTTCACAAACAAATTCCAATTAAATGCTTGTTTATTAATTATTTTGGCTAATTTATGCTTTCTGCTATCAGTAAGAACATAGTATTTTCAGCACAGCTGAACAAGTTTTACCATGTTTACAATACAAATAAAAATTTTCTGCCAAAAGCCAAACCTTACTAAAAGAATTACACAACCTGTCCACTCCTTATTAACACAATATGTTGAAATTTCCACTAGTGCAGCTTTTTAAATTACTATGTTAGTAATATCCACACTTAACTGACTAATAGGCATGTATAGCATTTTGCAGAAAAAGAACAACCATCGTTCACAAAAAAAAAAGGTACAGGAAAAAAAAAAAGGGAAAACGGCAGCAGATTCTATCTGGCCCTGATAATAGGGAAGTTCTAACTGTAAAAATGCACTGTGGCAAAGTGAAGTCTATGGAAACAGTCTTCCCTCCATTCTCAGTGACTGTTAATACAGCAGGCATGTGCTCAGGCAGCACACTACTATTAACTAATGACACAGGGCAGGTTCTCACGTACGAGAGGCTCACATATAGCCCGTGCCCGCCCATACTTCCTTTGACGCTACATTCTTTTCAAGAGCAAAGTTAGTCTGGCCAAGCTGCTGTTTTAGAGTATTTCAGTTACCAAAAAATAGGAACCAATGAGAAACGAGCTATCCCCCACCCCCACCCCCCGGCACGACTGAGGCGGGTGTAACGCGATGACGCAGCAGTTCTGCGTCTGAGAACAATTTCAAACATGGCGTGTACCGAGCAGCAACAGTCGTTCGACTCTGCTGTTGCAGCTGTTTTGAGAAATTTTCATGACAGCTTTTCTTTGAAAACGGAGCAGAAGTAATTAAAGTAAGTAAAGACATTTTCCTACTGCTTTAATGAAGGTTACGGTGGCTTCAAGTTCCGCTACGCATACGTCATCAGAATGAGCGGTCTGATTGGTGTAGAGTCCAGTAGTATACAGAGGCATCTGATGGACGCAGGTTAAGCCCGCCTCCCAGAAGGTGGGTAATAACGTAGCTTGGCCAGATTAAGCTCCTATAAGCTTAATAGTCACGGAAGCCAGGCTAGCTCACATATTAACTAGATAAAAAGTTTGTCAAGACTTCTGTTGGCTTGAGAAAGCCGGAGCTGAAAGTTAGAAAAAGTTAAAACAGTTTAAGTTTAAAAGGTTTTCAGTCTGAAATACTTAGAAATAGTCAGATTATACATAGACAGATAGTAGTAGCATGTTGCTAGCATGTTTCTAGCATGATTAGCATGTTACTAGCATGTTTATAATATGATTAGCATGTCACTAGCATGGTGTTAGCATGATTTTTAGCATGGATAGCATGTTACTAGCATTTTGTAAGCATGATTAGCTAGTTTCTAGCATGTAATTTAGCATGATCAGCGCGTTTTCGAAATTATTAGCATGTTGCTAGCATGATTTAGATCAATTAGAAATAGTATTAGATAGAGTAGAAGCTTAAAAGAGTTTAAATTGATTAGAAATAGTACATAGAAGGGAAGTCTGATTGAGGCTAAGCGGCTGCAGTGTGTTTAGATTTGAATTTTGACATTTGGAGCTGGCAGAGTCTTGGCTCATCAGACTCCCATTCACGGAATGTTCAATGGGATTTTTAACAATTTTAAAAATTTTATGAAAACCAAAAAAATAAAGTCCAATCAGTTAGAAAAGGTATAGCACACCCGGTGAGATCAGTCAGAAGATCTGGGCTGAGTTTGGAGTCTGTGGAGTTAAGCTCTAGGAGGAGTTAGAGTCAGAGTTAAAGAAATTTTTGTCTCAGAATAATAATAATACGTTTAAATAGCATTTCAGTAAATTGGCTTTCTCAAGCCAACGTAATTAAGGCCAGCGCTGAACCTGAGTGCAGTCTACACACACTCACCCAAGTCAGAGTTATTAACCCCTAACTGAGGCTAACAGGCCGCAAAGTGACCTGGGTGACGTAACTGGTACAACACACACACACAGTCAGATTAAAACTCTTCACACAGATATCCACAAACACAACCACAGTGTAGCTGCTTGAAACAGATGAAACTGATATTTCTCATTTGAATGCATAAATAAACGATCACGTCGTTGTCTGTTTCTGTCAGTGACAGATGCAATGCGTCTCCAACAGCGCAGTAACATCCGCACAATGTGCGCTCGCTGACTTTCTGCTGTCTGTTTGAGGGAATCGAAACAGCTTGATGCTCTTTTGAATTGGAAAGGAATTTAAAGCACACGGCACAGTGCATTGTCGCTACAGATTGGCCTTAAATGGGAATGAATGGCTGTGATGAAACGGAGAAGAGCTGACAGAAAAACTGACACGTGACACAGGGCAGCCCTAGAAGTGTGACACACAGATGAAGGCTTTGTTTAGACATAAAATACCACAAAATGGGACGTCATTCCTGTTCAATGAGCTGCACAGTCCAGCAAAAAAAGCTGAAAACCTGGGCCGTAAAAGAGTGCCTTCCCAAAAGATGACGGGAGAAAATCCAGGGATAATCTGAGATGACAGTGCAGCCCATGCATCTGTGAAACAGGTATGGATGCTCAGTCAGAAGCCAATGACCCCCCGCAATACAAATCCCGCAAACAAAGAAAGCACATGAAAAGCGTCTGCGTCAACGTGATTCATCTGCGTACAAATGAATAAAAAAAAAACAAGAATGAATGCCCAGGGTGACAATGAAGAGAGAGAAGGAGAGAGATCTCTCCACTAGATGTGTTTCACAAGCCAAACAATGCTAGAACACAGAAGAGTACCTGTGTCACTTTGACATCTCCTGCAGGTGGTGGTTTCTGTAGGGTTCAAATTCAACATTTTACTCAAGGGGGCAAAGAAATATTAAGACAAGATAGTATCAGTAAGCAGAGTTGACATCTTCAATGGGTGAACTGATGTCCTGGTTGAATTGATGGGACTTAAGGTTTTTAACCCTGGTTCTTGACGGCCTGCTGTGCGAAACACTGACTTCTCATCTCACTAATTATCAGTGCATCGGCTGAAATATTCCAGGTGCTTGCACATTTGTCAGAAATTTGAGGCTAAGCAACTCAAATGTAATCTAGGATTATGGTCTAACACAATAGTAGTAGTATTTTAAAAACGGATACATTTAAATAGTATTAACAAAGAGTATTTGATTGTTTTGAATTTAATTCTAAAATCTTAGCATGACATTCCAACATCTACAAATCTTAATATGTCCAAAAATACACCACAGAATCTCTCACGACATATTTAAATTACAGTTGGACAAATGTGCACAAATCTTAATGACGCTTTGTATGACTAACACATTTGTCACTGTATGAGGAAACATCTAAATATCATATTAGTCATGAACAAGCATATCGCAATTCAACTGTCAACATTTTTTCCTACAGGCTATGACTACACTATATTAATAATGGAAATTCTCTATTGGGCTTCATAACTGGCCTTTATGACAAGGCAATTTAAGCACAGATGGACAAAACGATAATGATTTAGAGGATGACTTAAATACTCTGTACATATGCGTCAATCTTAGCTGTTCATTCATATCCTTGTTTACATCATTGATTGGTTGTGTATTTCTACACTTAGGGTTAAAGTTAGGTTAAACGTAATAAAACATTTTAAAATAACTGTTTTCTTTTTTTTTTAAATGCAATTTATTACAGTTATGTCAAAGCTTCATTTTTAGCATCATCCTCCAGTCTTCATTGTAACACAATATTATGATTTAATTTGATGCTCAAGAAATCTTTCTTATTACTAATAACAGTTGAAAATTGCTTATCACAAGTATTATACTTTTTCCAGGATCTTTGATGAACAAAACGTTCAAAAGATTATTTGAAACAGAAATCATATATAACATTATAAATGTCCTTACTATTGTGTTTACAATGCATCCACGCTAATAATTTCTTTCTAAATAAATAAATAAAATAAAACATTTCTGACACCACACTTTTGAACAGTCGTGTATAAAATTTTCTTAAATTTCTACAAATAGATCAGCGTATAATGATTTTACCACAACGGTGACAACTGCAGTTAAATACAAAATACATTTTAATTAATAATATAAATAATAATTCTGCCAACTAACACAGTTCACTAGACTGAGGTCTATATTACAAGTCTTTGATCACATCTCATCCATATAAAATTAAAAATCCAAACTATCCTATTAATGTGACAAGTTATGCTTTGCTTCGTTTGTTAACACAGCCAACTTCTTTAGATGTTTACCTTGCATCCACTTTGTAACTAAGGACAACGGTAAATGTTTGCACTGGGGGAATGGCACTTTATCTGTGTCTGTGGAAAATTCATGAAATGCATTTGCTAGTCTTCTTCTTGCACTCTAAGCCGCTTACTGTAAATTCAGCAATACATGACACATTTAAGTCTCTGTTACTACCACTATAATTTACATAATCATTCATTTTATACATTAGACAATCCATCAACACAGCATTAGATTATTCTAATATCCAAATACAACCTTTAAAAAAATACACAGAGACGTCTCACTGTCTTAACCTCAAGGGAAACTAGCATAGTTTAGACAGCTTAGGAAAACTGAACTAGTTTAAAACATTAGTATGCCCATAAGTTAGAATAACACAGCATGTTTATTTAAAGTAAATCCAGCAAACACAAATGACACACGGCAAAGAGCACCAAGCTATTAAAAGCTCTTCAGCACTGAAGAGGAAGTTTCACACATGAACAGCAGGATCCTCATTACAGCAAACTGCTGTTTATTTCCCCATCAGCATGTACTCCGAGGCCGAGAGCTTTAACAAAACTTCACAGGAACCTGTAGACTTTGCTCAAGCAGTATATTATCCTTACGACGCTTTAACTGCCGCCCTGTAGCAGTTACAAGAAACAACTACTTACTATAAATATCTAAGGATCATGCCTCTGACACCGCTGTAGGAACACAAGCGATGAAGCCGGCTTCTAAATATACGAACAGCAGGGGCACAGACGCCACATACCCCCCCCATACATTTACAAAAAATTCCCACGTTCGTTCCCTCACAAATCTGCCCATTGAACAACCTCAAAAAAAAAGCTCCCCTGTCCAATGATTTACAACGACGTAAAAAATTAACACACACACACTCTCGCAGTAGCCGGCATAGAGGAGGAGACTCCTTGTAACCGGCTGGAGCCACGCTGTCGCCAGGCTAATGTCAACCCGCTAAAGGACTGACAAAAACACTGTGCCTCAAGTAGGTCAGCTCTCCTCCTGGAGATAACCAAGCCCACTCTGACCCTCTATGTGTGAGCGTTCGTGTGGGAGAGAGGGAACTAGGTCAAACGCAGTTAGTTGTTACGACTCGATCATGTGCAGGACTTGCGCATACACCTGCCTGCAACTCGCTCGCATGCACTCCGACCGTCACGTGACTTACCAACGCTCGAGATCTGGCTCTCATCTCAGTCTTCTCATTGCTCAGAGAAAATGGGATTTTACCAGCAGGCAAAGACGAACCCGTGAGAAATCTACGAGCTTTTCTGTCTATCTCGGTCTGATTGTCTGGGGCTCTCTCTCTCTCTGTTTTCCCCCTCTTCGCCTGTCCAGCGACTGCACAATGCACATCAATTATTCAGCGGCGGTCTCTGGGTTTCCAGTGCAAAGCCAATCACAGATAGAGTTCTGTGCTAATGGGCTCCTGCTATACCTGGCTCCTCTGCTCCAAGATGTAGCCCACAGGGAATCAGGTTAAGCTCTTCGAAAACTTCAGACACACACACACACGCACAGAATGACAAGCCTGTAAAGTGTCTGCAGTGCAAAACCACAAAATAAACAGGAAGCACCGTTGTGTTTCAAAAGGGTTAAAAAAAAAACCAAGAGAGAGACAGAGAAAGAGAGGGACGTGGGGGCAGGGAAAGAGAAGAGAGACAGAGGAAGAAAAAGCAGCAATTGTCCTCTCACCTCAGATGTATGGTGTCCTAAGTGACGTCCACATGCCTAAAACCCTCATTCATTCATACAAACACACACATGCATGCATGCACGCGCACACTCACACACGCACACCCATACACATATCCATGCAATGCGACGGCCACTTTGCCAGAGGGCGGAAGGGGGGGGAAGAAAGCATGGGAGGCTCACATTTCAAACTTGCAAAGAGGGGGCGGGGCCTATTGTGGCAGACGGGCTGTATCTTGGCCCTCAACCAAATCATCCAGAGAAAGACTGAGAACAAACAACACGCTTGGATCAATTCAGTTAAAGCTGTTCGCAGCCCTGCGATTACTGCTATCAAAGCGGGTGAATCCCGTTCATTGGTGAGCTAATCACATGACACTGATGTATAAATCCATCAGACCGCGCACGCTAATTAAGCCCGGGGCTGGTGGGCGGCCCTCCTGAGTGTCATGCGAGGGTGAAATTAATGGAAACTGTTAGCTTTTAACGCTAAGTGCCTAACTTGACACTTGCTAACACTGTTAATTACACACATCTAAAAGTGTTGAATATCAGAAAGGGATCCAGCACTTCCCCAGGCTGTCAATAGCGTGCGTCCATTAATGAATTAATACATACTGTAGCTGTTCTTCAGTCCCTAAATTAGCATCGCCTAATCTGCTAATAAAAATGCTGTATCAACAGCAGGATATGTCTTGACGCTGCACAAAAAAAAGCACTGTAATAATTTCAAGAGACATCAAATTAGCAATAACTCATTGAAAGCTCCAACGTACTATAGCCACAAAGACTTACTATATAGCAAGAAGCATCAAGACCTCAGCGTGCGCGCCTTCTCCCCTGCTGGCATTGAAGAGCTACGTGTGACAGATACCTTTAATATCAAGCTACGAGGGGATGAAATAACTCAGAGAAAATGAGAGATGTCAAGGCTACAGGCTACATGAAAAAGGAGGTGAAGAGCCAAAGCTGGCTCAAACAGGAACTTGAGCTTCCTTTAACTTTTACTGCAAAGCAGTGAGTCATAACCCTCCACCAACACAAACACATCACTCCAGTCTTTCTCTGCAGCTCTCAACTTCAGTACTTTACAAATGAGCAATCTTATAAATAAGCTGATGTTTTTGATGTAAAAATCTATCATAACACAGACTGCAAGCTACAATGAAGTAATCAGCTCGTTTCGGAGCATCTAAAAGTAGCTGAACTGTTGCGGCAATTAATCGTTCAA